>PVLD010004457.1:0-11894 GCA_004027595.1 Dinomys branickii
AGGATTAATGGTCTGACCAATTTTGCATGTCTGTATATGGGTTCATATATTTACACTTCAAAGATATCAATGGATAAAGCAATAACCACTGTTGAGACCATGTCACCTTGTCTATAGATCAGTTGTGATTGTACTATTTTTTATGCTAATTGGTGTCTGTTTGTTAATATGTTTTTGTACTTTTATTTAAAAAAAAAAATTTAAAAATAAAAAAATAAAAAAAAACAAAATGTCAGTGAAATGATTAAGATGACAGAAAGTTACGTGAAACCTGACGTAAGGTACCCTGTGCTTAGAGAACACGTGGAGGTTGTTATTTCTCTTATTGTGATTGTCACCCTCTTACCCTGGGGATTGTTATAGAGCCTCTGCGAAGCATCAGCTTTCCTGTGGCTCTTTCAAATGTCTCTTTGAAAAAACTCTGCATGGTCCTTCAGACTGAGTTAATGCGGCCAAACAGCCAGGTTGAGGTTGAAGTCACTGCTGCTTACGGCACCGCTTGGAGCCTTGGTTTCCTCTTCTGAACCCCAGGATTCTCTAGACATTAAAGGAAAGATTCCATAAAGCAGGGGGTGGCCAGTCCAGGGAGCCTGGCACAGAGAAGAGAGTCCAGAAATGGGAGTTCCCTTTCTCTTCCTGATCTCTTCCTGGGAAAATGCAGAAATGGAGATGAAAGGCCCCCTGGGGCTTCTCTGGCCACCTGACTGGGGAACTGGGTGGAGAGCAGGGAGGGGACAGTGTGCTGTGGAATAGGCCAGCCTCCCTTTCCCTGATGACACCAGCAATTTTCAAACAGATCCCTTATTTGCCAGGCTGTTCCCCACCCAACAGGCCCAGCATGGCCTTTCCCAGAACAATGGCAGGATACAGGGCTATACTTACATGCAGGCCTTTGAGTCCGGTTGTATTGGGCCAGGCAGAATAGGGTTCGTCTGGGGTACACGATGTGCCAGCAGCCTCAGCCTCGAATGCAGGGATCTCTGGTGTAGCCTGGGAATTTTCACCTACTGCCTTGCCAGGGAGGCCCAAAAGGTAAGACTGAAGAATGTGGGGTTCCTTGGAGACGTGGAAGAAAGAAGAGGAGGCCCCGGACTCCTGGATCATTGATTTGAAGGGCTTTACATGATGGACACAAGCTGGTATTTGGGCTTCTGGTGTCTGTGATCAGATCTCTGCCAGGTAATATAAGAAGCTGCCACTTTTTTAAAGGCCTGATTTTAAGGATAGCCAATTCTCATGGCTTGTACATACAAGTTCCTGTATTTGCTTAAAGTGTTTAGCAACCCCGACAACAGTGCTCGTAACGTTTCGGCACTTTGGTGTTCATTCCCAGGTAAGCACAGGGCAGCAAAGAACTGGGATTGGGGACGATGAGGACACAGTCCCAGTTGAATTCAAACACAGTGATATGTTTGTCTTGCAGACAAGTTAACTCTTCGTGGGCTATTAGGTGCTGCCGCTTCACATTTTTGTGTTTTTTGTTTGTCACTTTGCTGTTGAAAGTGGTTCCCACCAGAACTGAAGGGCTGGTGTTTCCAAACCCAGGTGAATGTGATGTGTCTTACAGAGGAAAACCATGCGTTAGACAGCTTGCATGGTGTTAATGAATGAAAGATTACATTAAATAAGGGGCCTTTAATAAAAAAATAAAAATAAAAACAGAGGTCTGTATTGATCGGTTGACAAAATCATGAGTTTTAGAAATACTAATGTATACTGCTTCTGTTGAGCAGTGGCTCAGTATCCTACCAGCTAGTGCTCAAGGCAACTTTATAGAATATAACTGCATCCAAAAATAACCATTGCCTGTATTTATTATCTTATGCAATCCTCCAAACAGCCGCAGAAATAAATGTCACTGTCCCCATGTTGCAGATGTGAACACTGAGGCAGAAAGAGATTGATTTTCCTAAGGTCACACCACTCAAAAGTGTCTGAGCTGGGCCTGAGGCTGCTCTGCTTCCTGCCTGCCATGCCGGGCGCTGAGTGGGCACCTACCCACCAGTGTGCTGGTGTGAGCCTCGCACTCAGGAACAGAATGTGTGAGCCGGAGCAGACCGCTGAGATTCAGCCCTGTCCTCACGTCTTAGGGGAACTTTAGTCTAAAGAGGGCAAGTACCGGTCCCAACAGGCAGCACCGGTATTATCTGTCCTTACTGGGTCTCCTTGCTCTGTGAAGTAGTCTTGACTTCTAAAATCTCAGTTTGAAAGATTTTCATACCTTTCTTTGGAGAAAATACTGATTTTTCTATTAAAAAATTTTTTTTCAAATGCCAAGCACTTTAATATTTATTCATTTTTTTCTTTTTTTCTTTTTTTCTCTTTTTGAATCAGGGGTTCCCTCTGTAATTCAGGCTGGTCTTAAACTCACTATGTAACCCAAGCTGGCCTTGAACTCACCGCAATCCTCCTGCCTCAGCCTCACAAGTGCCGGGATTGCTGGCACGGGCCACCGCACCTGGCTTCACTGTTTATTCTTATAAGCCAGAGAAATAGTATATTATTCATTAAATTGTCCTCACTGAAGCTCCACCCTGACACCACAGCATTGGCCTCTGCCCACCAGAGGCCTCTCACTGCAGTGAACAGCGTCACTTTCTCTTCTTTTCTTGTCGTGAGAGTAGACTTGTCCAAAGTGCAGGGCAAGACACAAGGGCAAGGAGCGAATGCCCTGGGAGGAACCCCCAACAGTGACCATGGGGAGGTTGAGGGAGGAGTGTCCAACTCCCGCTCCCATGGGGGTAGCCCTCAGGTTCGCTGCTTATCATCACATGGACTCTCCAAGGGACCCCACCTCACTGGCCCAGAAAGGCAATTGGCTTCAAAATACTTCCTTCCCCTCCCTGACTCAGATCTCCTTCCCACTGGTGTTTGTGAAGACCTCTGCCCAAATAAACTATCCCCTCCCACCCCAGTGACAGTTTTCCTTTGCAGCACACTGCATTCTTGGAACATGGGTGATGGGAAGTGGCAAAGGTGGAAACCTGCTTCTGTGCAGTTCCCTGGGGGTTCCTGTGTCTTCCTCCCAAGCCTGCCATCCCTCTGAGAGCAGGGACTGACATGAGGCATGGGGGCAGTCTGAAACAAGGGTGAGGAAGCCACCAGCAGAGAATGGCAAACCTGAAGTGACGGCTATGTGTTCTCCCACACCAAGGTCTCCAAAACTGGATCCGGGGGCAAAATAAACAAAAAAAGAGAATTTTTTTTGCAGACCTGTCATGCTCTGATCACCCTCCTAAATGACACGAGTGATTTACAGACATTCCTCTTGATATAGCTAAGTAGATGACCCCCACCTGACAGATGAGGAAACTGAGTCTCAGGAAGGTAAACATAAGCAAGGCTGCACAGAAGTCTCAGCCTGACTCTCAACACTTGCTCTTCTCTGAATTTCCCTGCCTCACCGGCTCTAGGAGGTTTGCTCTCCAATGCCAGCAAATCATGGGTGCTGTTACAACAGGGACAGCACTGGCTTTGGGATTCTACTTTGTGGGCAGCTGAAGATGCTACCAGCTGGTAAGGCAGGCATAGCTGCAGCTCCTAATCCTTCACATGAACTAGATTCTCTGGGAAACAGACTCCTGCACTGCTTCCCAGGGGGTCTGTGTGAGTGCTCTGTATGGCTTAGTAATACCTTGTCACACAACTAGAAGTCTAAGGCAACACACATTTCCCTCACCCTTCCTAGGAGTTCAGGCATGACTTCACTCTGCTCTGAGTTTCACAAGGCCATGATCAAGGTGTCAGCTGGGCTATGTTCTCATCTGGAGGTTCAGCTATAGCACCACAGCTTCTACGCTCCTCCTGATGGTGGCAGATTCATTTCCTTACAGGTGCTTGATTAAGGGCCCTGGCTTGCACTGGCTATTTGCCAGAGGCCACCTATACTCCTCTGACTGTAAACCTTTCGTCGACAGCTCCCCCAATATGGCACTTAACTTCTTCAAAGCCAGCAGGACAATCTCTCATTCCAGTCCAACACAGAGTCATTATAATGCCACAAAATCACACAGATGAGGGACGTCCTGTCTCCATTAACCAATGATGGGAAGATGTCCTATTTTTGTTACCACCACCATCATTGGTAATTAATATTTTACATAATTACTATAAATTTGTGTCCTGAAGTCTAGTATTAAGATCCCATTTCTCTTGCTTAGTTTCCAATACCGTGGAAAAAATCCAAGTTCCCCAGCCTGGCGCTTATGCCACCATAAGTTTCCTTACTGTTTTCCTGGATCTTTTCCACTTTTTTCAAAGCCTTTAAACTCCTTTCAGCATGTGTACCCTCCTCTGCCTTGCTTTCGCATCGGTCAAGCTCACCTCCATATCTTCATAAACTCCTCAGGAGGGTGACCTTGATGCTCAGTCTCTCCACTCTGGGCCCCAAATCTTTGGGTACGTGCTCGTTTCTTCTGCTGGCTGCACCATATTGTAAAATTTAATCAAGCAGTGAGTTTCAATCCATCTCTGAATCCCAGGATTTGCTGTAAATGAGATCTACGTACATTATGCTGCATTCCTATATAATCAATTTTATTAACAGCAGCTTTTTCTTTCACGGCCCATTAAGATTTGCAAAGTATATTGAGCCAGCATGGGTAAGTGTGGAGGGAAGGTGTTGGAGCAAAGACCGATAGAACCAACTGGTTGACCTTGGCAGGCCGGGAGCAGCTCAGAACCCTGTCTTGCAGGCTCCCCGGAGAAGCCAGCACCCCGAGAAGAGCCCCTACTCAGCACTTCCCATATTTTCTACTGCTATTTTTGGTGGTCCTCTTCCTCAAAGCCTGCTTCCATATTTTCAGGTCTTTGAATGTTGCAGCCAAACCGCTTCTGTACTTCTGAAAGCAGAACCAAGACACGCCACCAGCCTCTGCTCCTTGCTGACTTCCTGCTCCAGGGGCTCCAATCCTAGCCTTTCATCCTTTCTCTCTTCAAAGCCTGTCCATGTTCTTCTGCACAGGGCCCTGCACGCTCTGCCTCCCCAGGCCCCAGGTCCCCGCTTGATTCCTCCTGAGCTGAGCTCCCTGAGATCTCAGCAGCCTTCATAGGAGCCTCTGTTCACCCCTCTCCCCCTTGTGGAACCACTTTCCCACAAGACTTCTTGGTGTCCCACCTCCCTTCATGCTGGGGGAAGCCTGTTTCAAAAGCAGTGGTGACTTCCTTGGGTTAAAGGCCAGGATTAAAAATAAGCAGGAGTGAGCTGCGGATATAGCTCAGTGGCACAAGTGCCTGCCTGGTGAGGGCAAGGTCCTGGGTTTGATTCCCGGTACCCCACCCCTCCAAAAGAGGCAGGAGTTACCATTTCTGTCCTCATAGCTCCCAGGCAAGAAAGAGCTGCAAAGGCTGGATGACCTGACCAAACTAAGTGGCTACTCAAACAGCTGTGCCAGCCAGGTCCCCAGGAAAGCTGGCCAGGGCAGAGCAAGGCCCGACAAAAGGTTCAAGAATGAGCTTCAGTTTCTTACAAAATTTAAGGGATATTCAGTGTGCCCATTGTAGAAGTGACTGCCCTCAACTTGGAACTGAATTGAAACCTACAACCAGAATTCCCAGCACAAAGGCTGGGCTCAGGAAAGAGATGTATAGGTTTGGATTCAAATCCAGCTGCATGCTCCAGGACAAGCCATGTAAAACCCGAAGAAGCTGAGTTTCTCCTATAAAATCAGAAGGATAAAGGCCTCCACTCAGCCTGGCTGTGAGAATCAAATGAGATAATATGTACAGTGGCCAACAGCACACATAATCTATAGCAGTCTCGCCAAACAAAGCCAATTACTTTCCGCTTTCAAACTGTTGTTCATGCCTCCTTCCCGGGGGATGGAGGCCCGTGTGTCGCCCTACCTGGAATGCTCTAGTGCCCGCGGGGCTCTGCCGTCACAGGCCTCATGGCAGGCCTGCCGCCAGTCCAGCTGGGGTGGTGGCAAATGGCCCAGAGCCAGCGTCCTCAGCAACTTCAGGAGCTGCCGAGAAGTGAGGGCTTTGATGTTATGCCAGAGAAAGACGTGTGGCAACTATCTAAACTATTCTGGGCCCCATGAGGTTTCAAGAGCTGCAGGTTGCTTACAGAGAATGTCAAACTGCCTGCCCACCGCCCCCTCAGGACACACACACACACACACACACACACACACACACCCCAACTGGATTTTCAGTTCCCCTGAAATCCCCCTGTCTCACACCTCAGTACCGTTTCATGGGCTTTAGACTGCTTAAAATTGTCTCCCCTCCTTTGTGTCACTACCCAGAGAAGTCTTCTTTCTGCCCCAAAGCCCCAGGAAGCCATCCCTGACAGTTCCTCCCCACTACACTGTCATCATTTATGTGTCTGGGTCCCCCCAGGAGGACATCTGGAGAGACCAGAGCCTCCGCACAGACGTCAGCCAGACCTTATTCCCCCCATCTAGAGGCCACCACGACACTGTATGGTTCTCCCAGGCTCCTCTCGCAGCCACAGCAAATAAGAGTCCCTGGCTCCCGGGCTTCTAAATTCACATTCTGGCTGCCACATTGCAAAAGCAGAAGAGAGGCAGAAAGTGTTAGAGCACAGGCAGCACTTAAAGCAACAACACTCTCCTTGTCTTTTTCTTTTTTGGTGTTTTTGGTTTCTGAGACAGAGTCTCACCATGTAGCCCAGGTTGGCCTGGAACTTGCAACCCTCCTGCCTCAGCCTCTCAAGTGCTGGGATTATGGACATATGCCACTGTGCCTAGCTCTCTTTTCCTGCCTTTAAGATTTCCACAATACGTTGAAGAGTAAATAAGATAAATTAGGTTATGCTACATAACAAGCAGCACCAAATGCTCAGTAGATGGAAATCTCAAGTTTCTACCCAGACATAGTTTTAGGGGTCTTAAAGCCTCCCTAGGGCAGCAATCTCCATGCAATATTCTGAATGGTAGCCTCATATCCACACAAGTGTGCCCGGTGGGATGGCTCAGGCAGGATGGACACCAGGGTGCACATCAGCCTTCACATGTTCCACTGCAGTTGATGTACATTTCAGCTTTGTCCATTTATCCTCCTTGACTGCAACCTCCTCCAAAAATAGAGCCATGCCTCTTCATTGCTCCATGAGTGCCTCAAGATGTTTCATAAATATGTGTCTCAGAAATGAAAAAAAAATAAATACATAGTATATCTATCACACATTTACTCCTCAGCGAGGACCCGAAAGTGAACCCATGGTAACCTGCAGTAGGCTCTGAACTTTGTGATGAGGACACGGCTGAAAACAAGACCTGACCTTGACCCTTGGTGAACTCACAGTCTACAGAAGGAAGCTGATGTCCAAAGAAAAACTAATGGCATCTAGCATGAGAAAGGCAATCCCTGAAAGCCATGAAACTTGCTATAAGAGCAAGTTAATAGAAACTAACTGCCTGGGAAATGTACCTCCCAGAAAATTCTTGAAGGGTGCTGTAAGTTGAGTTGGCACTTAAAAGGCTAAGTCTTGCTGGGTCCAAGGAAAGAGAGAAAGAACAAGGGCTATAACATGTATGAAAACATGGATGTTAGAATAGGTCAGGACTCTCAGCAATGGGAGAGCTTGGTTCTGTGTGCAAGACAGGATGGTGAAAGTTCAGCTGAAAAGAAAATCCAGGCTCGATTACAGAGGACCAGGGATGCCAGGCTGAGGAGTTTGAGTTTACGCTATAGGCGGGGAGAGCTTTTGTAGCTTCTGCATGTGGGGAGTAAAATGATTGCACATTAAAAGCTGCACAGTGCACAGGCTATAGAAGAGCACCTGGAGCCAAAGGTCCAATTAGAGTACGTTTTGGGGGAGGTAGAGCTTTTCCATCTCTCAAGAAGGACTTTATTTATTAAAAAAGCAAAACATAAGACCATTGTTGTAAGTCTTATGTTAAGTGCAGCTTAGTATAGGTGGGTAAGAATATTGGCATGTCTACTTTGCATGGGTGAGGAGGCACCAGGTATCCAAGAGGATCCCTCAGTGCTGACTCCAGATTACACCCAAAAACTGGGCATGGTGGTGCATACCTGTAATCCCAGCACTGAAGAGGCTGAAGCAGAATCATTGTGAGTTCAAGACCAGCCTGGGCTACAAAGTGAGCTCAAGGCCAGCCTGAACTGCATAGCAAGACTCTGTCTCAAAAAGACCAAAAAAAAAAAAAAAAAAAAAAAAAAAAAAAAAAAAAAAAAAAAAAAAAAAAAAAAAAAAAAAAGAAAGAAAGAAAAAGAAATTCCAGATTATACCCAAAGATTGCTTTAATCTAATCATGAAAGGAGGACCCGCCCATTATCAGGTGTGACCATCCATTGTCTGGAGCTCGGCCACAGGATTCAACTGACTCCTGAAATGATAACTGAGGACTTCCAAGAAGACATAGCATGGTGATTATCAGCTTCATTCTTCCAGCTGAGCCAGGGGTGGTGTTTGACCATCATCCTCACCCTCAGGAACCCACTCCAAGGGCACCGAAGAAACTTAGGAGGGGCTGGCCAATGACTAAACCTGTAAATTTCCTCTGGATTGCTCCATTTCCTTTATATTATCTGTGTTGGTCAAGTTGTCTAAGAAAACAAAGCCAATAGAATCTACCTGATCATCTTTCTGTGGATCTGTTTATCTATCCATCCATTTATTTATACATCTGTGTGAGTATGTCCACATATACAAATCTATGTGGGGTGGTGCGTGTGATCTGGTCCACAATACTGTGGGGCAAGCTGATCAGGTGAGATCCACGATTCACTTAAAATCAAGTGATTACAGACAGTTAACCACACCCACAGAATGCCCACATGTAGATTAGTATTCAGGTACTAATAGATGGGTGCTGCAGCCTTGTTGACACAAAAACCAACCATCATGCCACGCTTCTGCCATTCTCAAAATCTGTGATTCCCCTGGATTTGGGGTGAGTCAGCCACAGAAGATAGTGCTTCTTTCAGTTGCCACAAGTTCACTCTGTCTATCCAAATCAATCACACTCCTGGTTTTTTCCTTGTAATTTTGACTTCAGTGTGCTGGAAATCTTGTCTCATTAATTAGAAAACACAAACTTGTGAGTCATGAAGGTCTTGGCAGAGTGATTTTTCACGTCCCCTGAGCAGATTTTTATGATTCAGTCATTTGGGTCTCCTCAAATAAACCTAATCTCTGCCTCACCTTCTCCCAAACATCCCACCACCTAGAGATGACTCAGCATCCAAGAATGAAGAAAATAGTCAGGATCCCAATCACTTCCTCTACCATATTTTCAGTGTGCCTGACTTACAGAACAGAAACTCTCTGGATGAATAAGCCAGAGGAAGTTGAACCCAGCAACTTTCTCTTTGAACATGAATGAACAGTTGTGACTTTTCCCTTTCATGGAAAGAGACCATCAGGGTCAAGGAAATTTGGTTTTCCTACATGTCCCCAGTGTCATATTGGTGGATAGCCCTGCTCTTCCTGGTGCACTACTATATAGGATACAATCCTCAAACATAAATACAAAAGAGTGAAAGTTCTGAGGCAAACGTAGATCAACCATCAATCACCATTGACAAGAATATAAATCGGTGCAAGGACTTTGAAAACCTGTATAGCAAGATCTGCAAAAGATGAAAATGCTTCTTTCTCCAGCAGTTATGCTACTGATTATACATTCAACAGAAATGCACACACTACCAGCACATTCACAGCAGTGCTACTCATAATAGCCAAAAACTGAAAACAATTCAGATGCCTAGTGATAGTACAGTGAATGAATACAGGCACACACAAGCACACAATGATGACAGTGAGAATCTGCATCTCCACACCCTGTCAGGGAAGAATATCACAGATAGAACATGGAGGCAAAGAAGCCAAGGATTCAACTAAAAGGACATATTGTATGACTCTACTGACAGAAATTATAAGAACAGGCAGAACTAATTCATAGTATAGGACCAGAGATATAGCCCAGCAGTACAGCACTTGCCTGGGAAGCACAAGGTCATGAGTTCGATTCCCAGTATCAAGCAAACAAACAAAAAATTAATTCGTAGTATAGAAAGTGGGAGGATAATTATTATCGAGGGGACATTGGCCATGATTGATAATGTTCAGTTTCACTGCTGCCTAGTAAACTGACCCAAAACTTAGGGGCTTAAAATAAAGCCATCTCATTCTATTCCATGATTTTCTGGGTCAGGAGTTCATGCAGGGCTAAGCTAGGCAATTCTTTTGCTTCATGTGGTTTTGATGGTTTTGACTGAGGCCACTCAATATATTGTCTTCAGTTGGCAGATGGGCTCATCTGCAGAGTCCAAGAAATCTCTCCTAACAAGTTCTGCTTCTGGCGGCTATCCCTGGAAGCCCAGGCTCCAATGAACTACAGACAGAAGACCCTGGTATGGCCTTTCCAACATGTCTATCTCAGGGTGTAGAGGTTCTTCCAGAGATTCCAAGAGACCCAGGTGAGAGCTGTAAGTCTTCTTGTGACATATTCCAACAAGCATCGTCTCTGATTCATTTGGTTGTTCAAAGAAACCACTAAAGCCAATCCAGATTGAAAGGGAGAGGAGATTCTACCTCTCTGGAGAAAGTGTGTGTGTGTACATGGAACAAAGGAACCAGTGGCTGCCATCTTGGAGACAAGCTACCACAGATAGCCTTCTGTTTCTTGGCTTGGGTATTGAGTGCAGAGCTCTCTTCAGTGTGTGAAATCCACCAAGCTATACTTGTGTGTTCCCTTTTCTCTGTGTATATCATTTTAAGAAAAGTTTAAATTTCACAAGAAATACCAAGCAGAATGACCCTAGGACAGGCTGGTCTCATCTGAGTTCTCTATGGCCTGATGGACACTCCTGCTTTGCTGGAGTCTCCTAGCTCATTAACCAGCTGTGTGATCTTAGTTTGCATAGATGGGAGCTCTCAGGCTTCTTTCTCTGTGAGGGCCTCAGTTTCAATGAAGAAGGAATGGCTTCATGCTTCCTTGAATTATCACAAAGAAGCATGGGACAACCAAAAGAAAACCTCTAGCATGTCCCAGATGCTCGGTAAATGGGCTTCACTTTCCTTCAGTCTCTCATCACTTGCTCAGATCCCTGATTCTTCAACTGCCATGGGCTTTAGAAACTAAGACTTCCTAGAATTCTTGACAGGAGTCCACAAAGGGGCCTGTCCTCCTGCACACAATGGTCCTCACCTAATGAGGGAGACAGGGCTACACTGTTAAGCACCTGTACCCTCCAGGAAGAGTCTGGTCAGAAGCTGATGAAAACACTGTACAGCTTCCAGAACAAGACCAAAGTCCCCCAGCAGAGTGACAAGTGAATCACCTCAGCAAATGCTTAGTCACTGCAAGGTACTTTCCACACAGACACATGGAGATGGTTACCAGAGAAACGTCTGCTGGCCAAGATCACACGGCAGCTCAGAGAAAATGTTGTTTTAACCTTTACTTTTCAGTGGGGGGAAAAGCATTACTTTTCCTTTTCCTTCCCTTTTCTTTTTTGGAGAGAGATTCATTGGCAAAAGAGTTGAAGCGGTTGTTTTTGTTTACCCTAGAGGAAGTTTCCAGATAGCTCTGAATCCTGAGCCTTGTGCATGTGGCAGGCCCTTCAAGTCTTAAGCACTTAACGTCTAAGTGTGTAAACAACCCCCCCTTAGAGGAGAACGTCACAGCCCTTCCAGATTGAAGAGCCTCCCATCAACTTTCTGGTCACCCACAAAATCCTCCCCGCTTTTAGAACTCACAGAGAACCAAGGTTCAAACTCCTCACTCCAGTTGTACTGTTATCTAGGCTGGTACAGACTCCAACTTCCAGGTTCCAGTGCTTCTCATTAACAACACTGAAGGTTAATAACGTTTACCCAAAGTGGAGGGTGTGACGTGTAGAACTACCTTAAGAAATGTTTTGCACTCGTATAGTAGTTGATTATTTAAAAGGAGTTGGTC
>PVLD010004457.1:11994-125155 GCA_004027595.1 Dinomys branickii
TTTTTTTTTTTTTTTTTTTTTTTTTTTTTTTTTTTTTTTTTTTTTTTTTTTTTTTTTTTTTTTTTTTGGCCTTGTTTTCAAGCCTCAAAACCCTTCTGCACTCACAGCCATCTCTCTGGCTGGTATAGCCTTGGCATAGAGCTACTGAAAGCCAGCCAAATTCTGGTTCAAAACACTGCAACTCTTGGCCAGACTTTCCCTCCTTACGAATGAGGGTGATGTTTCAGGCACGGGAACTCTTCCCATCCATTTAAGCCCTAGGGAAAAAAATAGCATCGCCTCAGTGTGTGGCCTTAGGTGGACAGCAAAGTGGGGCTCTGGGTACTGACAGAAATAAATCTAGTGTTTCTGAAAATTGTGAAACATGCGCAGTGAATGTGTCATCCCAGCAAAAGTGAGTCAGTCTCTGGCTGTGTTTGCTTTCTAAACAGAAAGTGTATTCCTGGCCAGCCCGCCATTAGGAACCCGGCGGTCAGTAAGCAGAAAGGCGGAAGAAGAGACATGCAAATCTATACATTGGAAAGTTGCTGGAAAACGAAGGGTTCTCTTGCCATGATACAGTTCTTTTCTTTTCTCTCCACCTCGGTGTCTGCACCAAGTGTTTCCTTCCACCACTGTTATAGCCTCAAATCCTACAGTGGCCTGCCAGAATAGGATGTCAAAGTTGTATCCAGGCAGCCATTATCTTTGGAGTAAGTCAGGCTTGGGTTCAAATTCCTGCCCACCTCCACCAGCTCTGCGTGTGTGACTAGTTCTGTGCGTGCACGTGCCTCTGGGCAAATCTCCCACTTCTCTGGAGCCTCGGCATCACTTCAGTCAAACCCTGCCTCTTCTCTTATGAAGATTAAAGGTGCTTGCGGTGTCTTCGTCACCTTTCTCTTTCCTAGGAACGTGCCATGTGTTGGATCTTGAATGTTTTCCAAAGGCTCATGTGTTACAAGGTCTGGCTGTCAGGCTGTGGTAGAATATTTAGGAGCTGTGGCCTAATAGAAAGAAATTGGGCTACTGGGGATGTGCCTTTGAAGGGGATATTGGGACCCCACCTCTGTTCTGTTTCTCTCTTTTTACTTGCTGGCCATGATAAGGTGAGCAACTTCCTCTGCCACAACCCCCAACTATGATTTACTGCCCCACCACAGTCCCAAACTCCTTGGGCCAACCGACTGTCTATAGGTTGGACCCCCTGAAACTGTGAACCAAAATAAACCTCCGTCTCCTCTAAGTAGATCATCTCAAGTATTTTGTCAGAGAGGCAGAAAGCTGAGGAACACAGAGGAAAGTATCCTCTGCTCAGCATCTCTACACCCAGTTCTCAGCTCACACGGGGGAGCCCTCCCAGCAGGTGTGAGCACATAGCCTACTGAGCCACAGCACCAGCAGCTGCTGCTAAAACAGCTTTGCCTCTTCCACTGCAGACACAGCATTTGGATAAAAGCAGCAACGCAGGGCCCAGGGCCTTGTGTGGCAGCATCATGGCCAGGCAGGACTCCCCTGCATCCCTGGCAAACACAGATGTTTGTCACGTGGTTTCCATGGTGCCAGAGGAAGTGATGCAACCACCCTCTGGCTCTGGGTCAGCCCAGAGGAAAGTGTCCTGTTACAGTGTGGGCGGTGCTGCCACAGGGCTCCAGGCCCATACTGTCCCAAACCCACAGCAGAGAACAAGTGGGAGATCCTGCCCATGAGCTCATGTTTCCTGCAGTGTAGCCTGCTTTGTGCACCACCGTCTGAGCCCGGCAAAGTCATCCCTGCCCCTTGGCTTCTCCCTTTCCCTGCTCCGACTCACACACTGCCTTTACTACAAACACCTGTTTCCTTTGGCCCAAACCCTATGGGGTCCAGCTATTCTACTGACTTCATCTGCATAACAGGCATATAATTGGATTCAATTATAATAACTACATCAATTAAAAACCTATGTAATGTTCATTAAGTAGCCTAGGTATTATGTATTTAATGATATTACCACATGAATTGTGCATTGGGTGACTAAAATGCAGATTATATATAATACTCAATGTATATATTAATTATTGCACATGCCAGAAAAATATACCATTTAAAGCTTACAGGACTATCCCAGTTACAAACTCTTTTGATCTCATACAAATCCTTTTGTGGAAGAAGCTTTTCACTCACCAGAAGCTTTGTATTTCAGCTCTTTAGACACAGATGATCTGCAGAGAAAGAACTCTAGAAAACTGGTTAGAGTTAGAATGAGATAAACTTGGGAAGCATCTATTGGAGCCTCTTCTGAAGAAAAGTCAGGACTTTGAAGGCAGAGTTTAGATTTTTGGGTTCTGCCCTGTGCTGAGGCAAACATCCTCCCTAACCACTGCCACTTCAATGAGGATGCCCATTACCTGGGAAGTAGATGATCTCATAGAGAGACCAGTGTGCTTTGAAAATTCAGAATGGCAGTATCATTGAGTGCCACTGCCACAAAACCTCTCCTAGAGGCCTTTCTTTTTTTCCCACTGTTCCCATCCGGCCCACAAACTCTGAGCCCATATGTCTGTCTAACTAAACCCATGTGTCTCCTTTATCTTTCTGTCCTCAGACAGTAGTCTCACACACAGAATGGATATAGTTCCTTAATCAATCTATCATCAAGGGTACAGGAGGATTTCATGGAAAAGGAAGGGTAAGAACTTTTAGAGTCTGAATTGAAATTAAGCCCTGCTTTTGCCTTTTCAAGTAGAGTGATCTTCAAGGGCCCCCAAAGGCTATATGCTGAAGGCTTGCTCACCAACCTATAGAACTACTTAGAAATGGTGGGGCCTAGTGGGAGAAGTTAGGTACTAGGGCTGCTCCTGAGGGGAATATTGGAATCCTGGTGCTCTCAATCTCAGTCTCTCTCTTTCTCTCTCTCTCTCTCAGTCTCTTTCTCTCCCCTCCCTCACCACAACAAGGTAGGCAGCCTTCTCACAACAAGGTAAGCACCATAATGTAATGTGCTGCCACAGACCCAAGGCAATAAGGCTAAGTAACCATGGACTAAACCCCTGCAACAATGAGCCAGAATAAACCTTCCCTCCTTTCAAGGATTTGTCTTGGGTATTTTGTCACAGCAACAAAAAGCTGACTATTGCAAATCACATAACCCTTCAAGTCTTCAATTACCTGGTGAGTGTGTACAGGTGTGAACAAGTAAGCACTATTTTATTAAAATTTTTTTGAGGCTGGATCTCACTACATTACCCAGGCTAGCTTCAAACTTTCTACTCTCTTGCCTTAGCCTCAAGCACAGGGGGACTGCGGGCATGGACCACTGAGCCAGGTACATAAGTCCCATGTGGTTGTAGGATTTTCATCAGAGATCATTTGGATGATTTAAGAACTAGAAAAAAATGAAACCTCACAGTTGTCCAGGCCCCAGCTTGGTACCTGGAGCTTGAGTGCTTTATCTTACCTTCCTTCTCCATTACCACGTAGGGGAATAAGACACCGCCTCCTGGTATGGTTTATGAACTACAAATCATGAGCCAAACTTTTATTATTTCCTTTTGCTTTAGGTAAAGAATCCAGCTTCACCCTTTTCCTTCTCATTCTGGCCTCCCAGAGCCTAAAACTGCACAAGGCGAAAGGCTCTGGCCGCATCTGATATCAGAAACGGTCCTGGGAGAGGAGAGCTGAGTGATACGCACTCACCCCTCCACTCGTCCTTGGTCTCACGCACACGGACCCATTCATTCACTCGCCCTTGTTCTCTGCATATGCAAAGAGTGGTAGTTTTCTATGCCAGGATCTATGCTGAGAGCAAGGTAAAGAAGTACATGCGACTCCGACGGCTCCCACCCTAGAAGAGCTGAGTTCTCTGTTGACCTTTCTGCCAGGCATGTGTATGGGGGAGGGGGGGTGTTCATGTGAAGCCAGGTGATCACAACAGATCATTGTGCCTTACAAGCCCTCCATGGGGACCCCAAAGATGGAATCACCTTTGTATGAGCTGGAGCATGGGCACAAAATGCCGACAAAAGGGGTGAATACAGAAAGGACACCGCCTTGTGGCGGTCTTCAAGGCCGCCCTCTTTTTTCCCCCAGGCAAATGCGAGCCAATGACAGGCTTAAAGCAAGGACTGAGCTCGGATGCTCATTGGTTCTTCTTTGGCTCAAGTGCAGCTGGACGTCCCCTCCCAACTGCAGCCCCCCTGCAAAGCAGGGACCACAGAGAGTGACATCCCAGTGCTATCAGCAGGCCCTTGTGTGACTCAAGTAAATCACTTTATAGGCATGTGTCACTTACGACAGTTACGCTCTCAGAAATGCATGGTTAAACTATTATCTTGTATGCAAATATCAGTATACATGAACTAAGTGTCACTAGGCAATATGGTCTTATAGAGTAACAGCTGTATACACAGCCCTTGTTGACCAGAATGCCATTATATGATGCGTGACTAGTTTTCTGAATCTCAAAGCAGGAAATTCTAACCTCTTCCCTGAATGGTTGAGACTTACTTCTAAAGCAGGTATGCAGAGGTTCAGGGGTCCAGCTCTTACCTCCCTGAAGCCTCCTTTTCCTGCCTATAAGAAGGGCAGGACATTGCTCTGTGGCTGTGTGAGCACAAGGAACAATGCATATGAAAGATTAGCAAAGCGTCCACGTGCAGTAAGCACCCAACACACGGTATTACTGTTGCTATGAACTTAGTGGATGCTGACAGGATAACCACCTGGCACTGGGGACTCCATCAGAACCACAAGTCCACATTCTGAGAAAGGAAGAACTGCCAAAGAAAATCAAACTGCATGGTTCTCCCATCAAAGAGAAAAATGAAAAATACTTAGCACTTGCCGGAACATACCAGGTTTTGTCCAAGGACTTCCTAAAAGAGCAAGAGCCTTTGCACAACATTGCTGGCCCATGTCTGTGACCAGGATATTCCCACAGGTGCCCCAGCCAGGCTCTGAGCAGGACAGCTGGCCAGGTACAGACGGGTGCAAGGCTACAACACACTCACATGCCCCCACCTTATGGCCTGCAGGGAAGGTGAAGCAGGCTTTGAGCTATGTCCAGGGTTCTGAGGAAGAGCCCCTGTTTATCTCCAGGTCAGCAGACATAGGCTTCCCTACTACCATGGTCTCTTGCTGCCTGTTCTTCTACAGAGAGAAGCTGCCAGGCAAACAAGTGCCCGTCTCTTGCCATGCTCCCTGGCTCGCCTGCACTCCCATCCAGGCTGAGTCCAGGCCTTGTCCTGAGCCTCCCCCTGAGGACACCCCTCCTATCACATAGTAGGTGCTCTGACAAGGACAGGCAGTTAAGCAGCTCCTCAGATGGGGAGAGAGCAGCAGACATTACCCCTCACTAAATACCAGGTACTGTATTATCTCATTTAATTCTCATGCTAAACCTGAAGAGTACGTCTCCTTAGCTTCACTCTGCAGGTAAACAGAAGCTCAGAAATAATTTGGCCCAAGTTCCAGGCACAGAAAGTGACAGAGCAGCCATGCATGGTGGCGCACGCCTGTAATCCCAGCACTTAGGAGGCTGAGGCAGGAGGATTGCTGCAAGTTCAAGATCAGCCTGGGCCACAAAGTGGGTTCAAAGCCAGCCGGAATTATACAGTGATATCTTGTCTCAAAAAAACCAGAGCTGGAGCTGGGGCCAGGCTTGTCTGACTCCAGGGTTCTCTCCCATGGCATCCTTTGCCCCAGAAAAGGGGAACGCAGATCTCAAAGTGAAGAAGCCTCCAGACCTCATCCACAGAGTCCAGAAGTGCACCAGGCACGGGGAGGGACAGACTGGAAGACCAGCCTCCACGGTCCTGCACTCTGACCAGAAAGACAACTCAGAACAGGAGGATTACAGGAAATGGCACTGGTGGCCCATGGTGGGGAAGACAGAGGACCTGGCACGAGTGTGGTCTGTGGTGCACATGAAAGGGCTTTAAACACCCAGGGCCTGACAAGTGCCAGGCACCAATCCCCCAGTCTCCTATGAGGTCAGGTAGATTGCACACAGGAGAGGCCTGTAAGATCCAGATCAATCCGGGCAAGAAAGAAATAAAACTAAAATTGAGCGGCCACTTTGAAGTTTCTCACACCATCAAGATGGCCGGCTAGGAACTGCAGATGCCTAAATGCATTTAATCCCCGCAACAACAACAGGTGAGAGCTATGGTTTCCATTTTACAGATGTGCTCACTGAGGCTCAGGTCAGGGAAATGACCACATGAGCTGATGAATGGCAGAGGCAGAATTTGCATTCACACCAGACTCTAACTATTGTCGTATGTCGTAAGGTTTAAAGGCTGCGGGTACCAGGCACATCTCACAAGTGAGGAAAGCAGGTGGACGTCAGAAGAAGGCAGAAGTAGCAGAACATGGAGGCACCCACATCTGCCCTCAGCATCAGTCTGTCCTTGGCAATGGAGAACAAGGACCTGCATGGCCGGGCTTTTCCACTTCAACAGAAACTGGAATTCATGTCTATGTCCAGATGCACAGTCTGATTTTTCAGTGTGGGAGATGAGTTTTTAAAATGCTTAGATGTGCACCTACCAAACAAACCCTGTCTAACGGAGGTCCCCAGGTGACCATTTTGCCATGTCTGGACTGTGCTGTGGGGCCGAGGGCACCACACCACCTCGAGTGTGGAGCACAATCTGGACAACAGCCCCGAGGGGACAGTGAGGAAGCCATTGGCAGAGGTTTGCCGAGGTTGGGCCTGGTGACTTTTAAGATTCCTTCTGAGTTGAGACTGCGTTGATCCCTGAATTGGCGGAGTGGGGATGGGCGGGTGCCCTTAGCAAGAGGAACGCTATGCGTGTCGGCCTGAAGCCAGGAACAGTCCTTTCATCTTCCTTCTCCAAAGCCCTCCACATCTCCCCCACAGTCCCCTCAGCCCAGCATGCAGGGACGGCTCTGCCCTCGACGCAGGCCTGACCATCCAGCAGCCCTCAGGGCGTCCTGGGCCTGCCCCCAGCCCCCTCCGCTGCCCAACCCTCGCATGTCTCTTCTCCAAGCCTCTGCCTGAACTCCCATTCTGCCCCAAGTCATAACCCCCTCCACCAATCGTCAGCACAGAAGACAGTTTCTGGCCGTTCGTCTTTTCTCCCCCAACTAGCCCACAAAGCCCTCAATATTTATTCTCCAAGTGCTCACGGCATTCCACCTTAATCCATTTGCTGTTGCTATGACAGAATACCCGAGCCTGAGTAATTTCTAAAGAATGAAGTGTGTTAAGACTCGAAGTGCTGGTGGCTGGGGTTCCAAGATGAGGCAGCTGCATCTGGTAAGGGCCTGCGCTGCTTCCCAACAGTGAGAGGAGGAAGGAATGCAAGAGGGAAGGACACTGAACTTCTGAGATAGCTAACCTGCTCCCTGGAGAACGGCAGGAATGACTCACGAGTCGTGAGTGGCCCAGTACCTCCTCCAGGGACCCATTTCTAGACTGCCCCACTGAGGAATCAAGATTCCAACCCACGCACTTCAGAGGACTACTCAAACCATGGCATGCTGTCAGCAGAGCTCAGGAAGGATGGGCATTTAGGGCCACACTGCGAACGTGGCAGATGATCCCTTCTGTACTCATGGTTCTGCTGGACCCCAGTGTGGTCAAGGCCAGTCCTGGCTCTGCAAGGGACACCCAGCAAGGACAGATGATAAAATGCAGACAGATCTGAGCACTTCATCTCTCATGCTTGAAGCCTCTGCATCTCCTCTGCCTTCGTGACTCCGCCTCTTCCTATCTCTCCCAGGAACCAGAGGAGGCATGCGGGGAAACCTGGGCACCGGGGCAAAGGGGAGGCGCAGGTGGCAGGGTTCTTTTCTTTTATTTTTTAGCATTCTCACTCCCCCACCCACCATGGCAAAGGCCCCACTTACAGACACACTCATCCTGAACTTGGAAGCTGGCCTCGCCTCTGCTGTGGCAAGCAGCCCTGAGTGAGCCGCCAGGGCCTACGGGTGGGGTACAGATAGCCCCATCCCCTCTTCACGAAGACCGAGAGCCAACAGCTCACCCTCGGCACCCAGCCAGGTTCCCTGCAAGTCAGGGCCTGAATGCAAGGGCCCTAACCAGCCAAGGCCGTCCCGCTTCCTTCTGCTCATAACCCAGGGGCCAGCACATGGCAGGCCGACACAGAACTGATCCCTGGGCTGCCCGCACAGCTCCACACCGAGGAACTGGCCCAGGAGCATCTCCTCCAGCCAACAGTGGGCTATCTGAGAAGGCTGCCCGCCACCCTGTGCAGAGGAGGGAGCCGGGGATCGAAGGAGGATCCAGGTGGTGGTAGACACCTGCCTTCTGTCCCCTCTGCTCCGATGTCCCTTGTCAGGGCTGCCTCCCCGGACATGCTGGTACTATGGCCCTGCTAGCCGTGTGTGTGTGTCCCTTGACAGCTTTCCTTTCCTTTCTTTCATCACTTTTCATAGCGTGATGTATTTTTGTTGTGGGAAACTCACTAGAATGAAAGGTTTAAGTTTAGCCTTCTTAACGGTGCTAGTTACTACAGCCCAGGTCTCTCCCTCCTAGTAAGAAGTCAGGAAATACTTGCAAAAGGAGGGGAGGAGAGAGGGGTTCTTTAGAGAAAGGAGGTCTCTGCCTGTCTTCCTCTTTGCCCAGTTGGCATCTTTCCCCCTGGGAAGACAGGTGGCCTTGCAGTCATTCAAGAGAGGTGACTCTAGCAGGTACTTTCTAAACCACCATTCCCCCGGGGCCTGCTCGTGTCAGGCAGTACGAATGCATGACCTCACTAATTTCTTAGCAACTCTGAGGCCTAGGCCATCGCTTTGACGCAGGCTTTCTCTGTCCCGGCCCAGCTGACATTCAGAGCCAGCCCGACGGTGCGGCAATGGCCCGGGCACGGCCGGGTGCTCAGCGGCATCTGTGGCCTCCACTCACCAGTCATGCTTCCACCCAGTGAGACAACAAAAGCATCACTAGACACTGCTAACTGTCCCCTGGGTCACTCTGCCGGAGAGCCTCCACCTTAAGTCTAGAAATGAAGAAAGCGGGCAAAGCCATGCTGGTGAGGTAAGACCCCTGGTGTTGTCACAGACCAGGGATTCAACCCCAATTGGCCTTGATGTCTCTGTTCTCCCAGGTCCCCCCCCACGCCCCATTGGCAGGGCTGGGTTCACAGGGAAGACTCAGGCTCTGCCCAGCCTCTGCCCAGCCCTGTCCCAGTGAGGATCTATAGGCTCTGATGTGCACGCAGAGCCTTGGCCAGGGGTGCTGCTGTGGGAGGCTGAGCAGCTTGGAATACACTTCCTCCCACCCCAGCCGGCCTGGGAAGCATCATCAGTGATAAATCACATCTCCTAATGTTCTGTGATTCTGCGGCCAGCTAAGATTTCCCTTTCGTGACAACTATTTGCGCTGTGATTCCCCCGCCCCAAGAAGGAGCCGCAGCACAAGGAGAACCCTGGGGCTGAGCCAGGCTGGAGTCCAGGCCTCCCTGCCCAGCCCTCCCGCCACCCCGCCCCGTCTGAGGCTGATTCCTGCCTGGGCACGCCTGCTCCTCGTGAAATCCCCCGATCTGTTTTGGGTTTTGTTTTCTATTTTCTCAGAAGTGGTCTTGGTTGGAGATGTTTGCTCACTTACCTGAGCCCTTGTCTGAAATCATTGCAGGGGAAATGGGGGCCAAAGGGGCCCAAGGGCCAGGGTGCAAGTGGATTTGAACCTGCGACAGGCAAAGTTACTGTCCTTACTAGGACAGTGCAGGCTTCTCAGCCCCCACACCTTCCAGCCCTTTGCCCTCAGGGGCTCCTCCTTACCTCATTCCCCCTTCTCCTCCTATAAGCCACCACAATGCTGAACCACTTACTAACTTTTAAACATGATTTCACACATGGTATTGTCTTTGCAATGAATGCTTTCCTTCTCCTCTGCCCAGAAAACTCCTATTTATACTCTGAAACCCAAAGTAAATGTTTCTTCTTTCTCCAACCTCCATCCTAATCTAAGCCAAGTTTATCCCTCCCTCTCTGGGACTCCTCAGCAGCTTGTACAGATGTGAGTTTATCTTGGTTTCCTCTCCTGCAGATATTGCACTAACAGCCAGAGATTGCCACAGAGGCTTGAAAGATACTCGAGTTATTTCCCCCCAGGGCCTCGATGTCCTCCAGGCGTGGTTTTCCTTGGTGCACTAATATGTATGACTTGCAGGCATGGATGCTGCAGATGGATTTAAGATGCCCTCACTCCAGGTTGTTCCAGATTCCAAAGCAGATGGTATGGGACATCACACGCTCTAAAACAATCTCAGTCCCCTGCATGCTTGGGTGCTGCTGTAGGTTGGGTGCAAAAATGTGGAGGGAGCTGGTATCCACCGCTGCCTCCTGGCCTCCCTCAGGAAGGCCACACCTCTGCAGGACACCAGCCTCAAGTCCGGCCGGGACCCAGGGACACTCCTCTGCTGCTCAGGTCCCGGTATGGGAGGAAAAGCAGGTCAAAGTCCTGCCTTGCATGCCCCAAGTGGTCTGCTTGTCCTTCAACAAATTCTTGAAGTGTCACACCCCACCACCAGAGCCTCAAATCTCCTTTAACTTTGATGCCTATTAAGAACAGGCCCAGATGACCTTGTAGAATTTGGGCTTGTTGTAGTCACAGTGCACTGCAAAGCAGGCAGGCAGGTAGGCATGTGGCACTTTGTGGGGAGCACGGAAAGGCACCCTAGGCCTTTATCTTCCCAGTACCTGGACAGAAAATACATCCTGGATATCATTCCAGCACAATCATTTCGGCAGTGGCTCCAAGCCCCATGCAGGAGTTTCCAAGCTGTTATAGTGTAGAAAACCCAGAAGCTTTTAACTATGGGAAAGGCCGAGACTGAGAAAGAGGGTGAGTCAGAAATCTAGGACAGGCAGCCATGGGTGCTGGACAGTGAAGTCAGGGGTCTGGCTATGATTCTTGAAAGAGTGCACAGCGCGCAGAGGGGCATGACTCCAACCTAGCTTCAGCAGCTCACAGCAGCTGCCCGTGAAGGATGTGCCAAGGCAGCAGTGCTGGGGGACAAAGGACGAGAGACAGCTAGGGAAGCCTTCGCCAGAGCACTGTGTGGGTCTGAGCCAGCTGCAGAATAGGGAGAAAGGGGGAAATTTGGAAAGTCTGAAAGACACACAGCCAGGAGGACTTGGTATGCTATTAAATTAGCTAAAGACAGAGTCACCAAGATGAACGTCCCGGCTCAGGTACCTGCGTGGGTTGTGATGCCAATAGCAAAAACAAGGAATAAAGCAAGAAGGACCATCTGTCCCAGACGGGGCAGGTAAGAGGCCAGCAGCGAGGTCATGAACTTGCCCTCTGATCTGTTGAGAGAGAGGTACCCCGGCAACCTCTGGGTGATTATGCCAAGTGTACATGCCTAAACCTCGGGGCAGAAGTAGAAGCCGGAAATACAGCAGGGAAGTTATTAAATCTACAAAAGAAGACATACATTATCCCGGGGCATGAAGGAATCTAGGAGGAGGCCTGGAGCCCAGGCCCATGGACTTGCAACCCATCAGGGAATCTTCAAAGAGAAGTAGTCTGTGCAGGGAAGGGAGGAGTAGATGCAGGGACCAAGAGACCAAGCTAAGAGCAGCAGAGATGGTGTCCTCACGGCAGTAGTTACCCTTTGCCACAGAGGATGTGATCTGAGACCCCCAGTGCAGGCCCAACACCGCAGAACAGACCCAGCCCACACCCAAGTGTACCGTCTTTCCCATACATACACACCCATGGTAAAGTTGGTGTTGAAAATTAGCCACAGTTAGAGATGAGCAACAACTACTAATAAAAATAGAACAATTTTAAAACAATATACTTTAATTAAAGTTATTCAAAACTTATGGACTTGTAATTTCAGGAATTTTCCATTTAATATTTTCAGACCACAGTCGACCACAGATGAGCGAAACTGCAGAGAGCAAAACCGAGGGTAAGGGCGGGGAGCGGAGTGTGAACAGTTTTCTACCCAGCTGACGATAACGCCCGCCCCACAAGCCTGGCTGCTGTCTTGGGTAGTGGAACTGTCCCAGGGCAAAAGCTCCGCCCTTTCCCTAAGTGGCCCTGAACTCCTCAGAGACCCCAGTCTCAAGGCCAGGGGATGAAGCACAGTAAGCGCGGTAATGCTCCGGTTTATGGGTGGAGACACTGAGTACAACAGGCAACCGAAAGGGACGCTTGAGCCCGGTCAAATCCATGGTCACCCGGCCGGGCCACCCCACCTCCGGCCCCTGCTGCCTCCGCAGCCTCGCAGCCCATTAGGGCATCCAGGGAACTCGGTTCCACGCGCCCCAGCACATCTTGACTCCGAGTCAAAGGGCTCCTGGCTGCCAAACTGTGATTGCAAAACTACTTCTGATGATTTAACTATAAATGAATCTGAAACATACGGACTGAATTTCCCTTGAACTACGCACTCAAATTTTCATTTGATTAAAAAATAAAAAAGGTTCTTTTGAGAAATCTTGAGGGGGGAGGGAAAAGAAAAACAAGGTGGTTACTATGCAGAGGTCAAAGAGGCATGAAAGCCGAGAGCTTGTCTATCCCCGCAAGTGCGGGTCAAGTGAGAGATTTTACAGGAGGCTGTGAATTTCTACCCCCACTCCAGGTTGCAGTAATACTAGGACCGATGGCAGGGCAGGGGTGGAGGTGGTTTTGAGGATTTCTGAGGGATCCTGGGCAACTTCCAAAAGAGAGCAGTACACACGCTGGTGTGTGCATGTGTACAACAGACGCAAAAGGTGGGATATATGTAGGGTATATTTGTATGTATATGTGTATGTGTTTGTGTGTACGTGAACTTTCAAAGTATCTGTCAATATTCACATATTGTATATGTGAGCCATCTAAGTGCCTGCCAAGATCCACATATAAATATACATAGATACATTTAGGAGATATAAATACACAAAGATTCCCAAGGAATCGCTTGAAAAACAAAAAATCACTCTCTATATAAAACTTTATCTTTTTTAGTACTAGAGACTGAACCCAGGGCCTTGCACATGCCACACGAGCACTCTGCCATGGAGCTACATCCCAAACCTGTTTGATTTTTTTTCATTTGGAGGCAAAGTCTCCCTAGTTATCCAGGGTGACCTTGTTTGACTAAACTTGTGACCGTCCTGTCTCAGCCTCTCGAGTAGCTGGGATTACAAGTGTGTGCACCTCGCCCAGCTTATGTTTATTTTATATACAAATGATATAAAGGCTTGGATATTCTGTATGTACCTTAAAATATCCATATTAATATAGATGGTAAATGGGTACATTCTTTAATGTACGCAGTATAAATATACACATAGGTATTATACAACAAAACACAGGGAATGGGAATTTACAGGAGAGCAGTGAGTGCTTCTAAATCTGACCCAGCTCCAATCTTGATCCTACCTTTAGGAAAGGCCTAGGTTAGCCCTTGGGAGCCATAGGGAATGCATTCCTCGAGGCCTCTGAGCAGTCTGTCCATTCAGGGTGGGATAAGGATGGGCTCCAACAGGAGCTCTGAGCTGGACACATGGACAGGGAGCCAGTACCAGGCAGAACAAAGACTCCTGCCTTGGAACACATAGGTCCTAAACCTCTTCACAACTGACCTCTCCTGGGCCTGGATGTTTCCAAGCTGTGCACTCCCTACAACTCCCTGTACTGAAAGTCTCAACAGCCTACTGAAAACCTCCAAGAAGGTAAAGAGAAATCTCCTCAACCTCAGTAAATACACTGACCACCTTTGCAAAAGGAAGGCTACCCGCTTGGAAGCTCTGACTTCCAATTCTGAAGGGCCCAGAGTCAGAGATTAAATCTGATCATGGTGGTGATACAGGTTTTATTCTGTGTTCTCCACCCTAGTAAACTCTACAGTCCTGTTTTCTCTTTTTTCTTTACTCTCCCAACCCCTTGGTATGGTTAGGAAATAGTTTTGGGAAACACTTGTTCAAAACACCACAGCAGAAAGTGAGTGAGTAGCCAATATGTTTTTCAAGAGAACTATTTGGCAGCCCCGAAATGGATTACCACGCTGGGCCAAACCTCGGCTGACAGCAAGGTCACAGATGTCAGAAGCATGTGCATTCAGAAATATGCACAACTGGAATCTCCGTCCCCACTCCAAGCCCTGTGAGATTGCAAAATGTTGGTCAGTGCACAGAAAGACGATTTGGTTTCAGCTCTTTCCCTGATGGGGTGGGGCTCAGGAAGCTATAATGTAGTTGGTAGTAACTGGAAGTTCCTTGACTGAGCCCATATCAACTGGACCTTTCCATGCATGTTTCTGTCAAGAATGGCTTTCTCTGAGAAAAGCCCTGTCAGTGAGAGGGAACAGGAATTCTTGCCAAGACTGCAAGGCCGTGGCTACATCCTCTGCCAGGAACCTGCCAGCTCTTCTGGCACAAGGTATGAGTTAACCCTTAACGGGGTACAGGAAGTGAAAGAATTCACTGCCAAGGTTAAGAGCACTGAGTCAGGTGCCAGACTGTAGCAGTTCAAACCTCAGCTCTAAAGCTCCTGGACTTATCTGTGCCTTGAATGCCTCTTTGTAAAATGGGTATGATAGAAATTATAACTATGTCCTAAGGATCCCACATGGTAAACAAGACAGTGACATGACATAGTGTCTGCTGCACAGTGAATTTTCAGTAAATGGTAGCTACTATTTTGCTGTTTGGCTGTTAGTTTCAGCCTATGAAGATAAAAAAGCAGGAAGATATGTTTTGCCTAAAATGACACTAGCAAAAATTTACTATGAACTGTATATGGGAATTCCTTCTCTTTTGTGACTTCTTTTCTACTCTTTCCTAACGGGTTGTGCATTTGGCAGGTTTGTATGTGCATATAACATGCTTTGATTACTTTCACCACCACTGTCATCCCTTCCCTTTAAATCCATTTCTAAGACACCATAAGAATATCTGTTCATTATGGAGCCTCCACCCAAAATTGCAATATACTTATCTACTTACTAATTCATTGATTCACTCTTAAATTCACTTCACATCAGCACCCAGGCATTGCAGCCTGAATAAAACGTGGTTTCTCCTCTGCTGGGGTCCCCACCGGGAGGAGATGCACATGGACAAAATGAGGCCCAGGCCCTGGTTCCTACATTCTCACCAGGATGCTCCTTGTAAGCCGAAAAGAGAGATGACTCGTGACTTGAGGAACCTGGAAAGACTTCCATGATGGCTCAGAGATGAATAAGAAATCGATAACTAGTAAGGAAAGACTCTGGAGGGAAGAGGTCAGAATGAGGCTCTGAAGCCTCAGAGTCTGGAGTGCTTGTCACCATGGAGCTGTCTGAGAAATGAAGCCATCAAAAGATGTAGGATCCAGACAGCGGAGGAGCTGAGTGTCCTGCTTAGGAAGTAGCAGTCCCTCCAGGGCACGAGGGAAGAGATATAGAACCACTTGATTGCTACATGTCCGTTTGGGCTTGGCTCAGCTGTCACCTTCCCTTACGCTTCCTCCTGCCCTCAGCCTGCTCGCCGCCTTCCGTCCTTCGGCATCCCAGCATGCAGCTAGATGCACCAGCACTCCGTCTCCTCTCCTAAACTGGGTGTCCCTGGGTTGTGGGGTTGACGCCTGTGTTCTCCACTCTATTCTTAGTGCTAGCATCTTGTCATCATTCTAAGGATGAAGAGATGAACACAAGTAAAAGAGGGAGAGGAGAAAGGAAAAGAGTGGATTAGAGATCATAAAGCTGGATCATCCGCAAGGGACTTGCCTGGAGGCAGAGAGCCTGGCCTGTGGTCATCTCCTTCGACAGCACTCTCCATGGCCAAAACTCAGCAGAGAAAGAGAGGCCTCATTTGAGGCACACAGTTGGCTTGTTACCACGAAGACAAGCCACGCAGAGCTGTCAGGGTTCCCAGGGTAAGCTGCAGACTGTTTGCCAGGGCTGGGGAGTCGGAGGCCAACTTGCACTGTGTCACAGAGACAAGGACTGATGTGATAACAGTATCAGTCACCCATGGAAATGGGCCACAGGGAAACTCACATATGCACAACCCTTAGCAAGCAGCCTGTTAGCCTCCTCTCACCCAAGGAGACCCAAAATGGAATAGCAAGTGAGGAGAATGCTGATTATAGCTGTAAGATCCAGGTACTGTGGTATGTCTTTTACATAGAGTCTTGGAAGACAGATAATATATCTGTTTTATGGTCAGGACTCCTGAGGCCTAGAGAGGGCCAGCAACTTGCCCAAGGACACACAGCCATCAAGAATCAAGGATGGGAGCTGACCTCTGGTTTGCTGATTCCAAAACCTGTGATCTTGCTTTTGAATCATGTTGTCCCCTCTTTTCTGGCTCTCTGATACAGTAAAATCGCTCCAACTGCCTCATTAGATACCATCTCTCAAAGGAAATCGAAAACTGCTTATTTTCCTATCATTTGACAAATGCGCACAGTTTTTCAGGGAAATTGGGGAACCCAGGATGACAATCTCACCCATGGATTATTTTGAATTGCTTGGATTTCCTTCAAAAATGTCTGGCACTGCCAACAGCTCTAGTCTGGTTTCCAGCAGTGGCCCAAAGCCTTGTTCAACCAGAAGGCTCTGAGAATTGATTGGCTGTGGTCTCTCCCTGACGGTGAGCACCAACAGATGCTGGGAATCAGATGCTGCCATCTGTCCATGACACTCAGCTTTAGGAGGGTCCCCTGGGCCTCACCAGCCTGAAGAAACATCCGTAGCTGCCAGAGGGCATTGCCATGGCAAATTCACAGCCCTGCAGGAATCCTGGCTTTCCAGTAGGAAAGCACTGGAGCACTTTGGGGTCCTGGGTGTGCCTAACAGCAGAGTGGAAGACAAAGGCTCCTGGTGCAGAGGTCTGCTCCCCAAAGCCACCAAGCATGTAATGAGGAAAAAGAGGAAGAAGCTCCAGGTAGGTCAGTGAGAAGGAGGTGGCAGGAAAAGCACCAGCCTGACATCACGGGAGAGACCGGAAAATTGAGACTCTGTCCTGAGCGGTGAACACTGAGGGTCACTGGGCTGCATGCATCCTGCACACCATCCTGAGTGCCCGCAGCAGCTCTCTGAAATCAGAACTACTATTTCCGTTTCACAGATCAGAAAACAGAAACAGAAAGGTTATGTGGGATATCCAAAGCCACTAACCTACGCTGTACTCTCAGCCAGGGCACAGACTGTGGCTATCTGGGGCTCACCTTTGGATTCTTCACCTAGATCAGGACCAACAACATAATTTACAGACCTCAATGTGAAGTAAAACTGAAAATGTGGGTTTCCTGCTCAACGACTATTGAGAATTTTAGAAGCAAGGCATGGCGGTGCACACCTGTGATCCCAGCGGTCAGGAAACTGAGGTAGGAGGATCACGAATTCAAGGACAGCCTGGGCCACATAGTGAGATCCTGTCTCAAGAAAGTATTTCAAGAGGATAACAGCGAATCATGAAACAAAGTGTAGGGAACTTCTAGGCATGGAGTCTTCTATAATTGCATAAGTCACATGCTTGTGATATCAACCCTGCCTATCACCATTTCTAGCACTTAATAACTAATCAATAATGCTATGAAATGAATGAGTAACAGTAAGACTGGAAACTAGGTTTGTCTGTTTGATCCCAAAACCTGGATCCTTTCAGAATTCCTTGTTTCTTTCTTCCCAAATATAATCTCCCTGGTGTTAGTTTTTTCTTATGTGTAAAGAGGTTTAAACGATTACACCAACACAGAGTTGGTATAAGGGGCACAAGAAACTACAAAAGAATGTATAAGAAGAATATATAAAAATGAAATGTATCATTTGGAACTTATAACGTCCTCCTGTCTAAGTATTCTATGTTAGTTAGATCATGGCTCTGGTGAGAAGTAGTGCAGGATGGGTGCACACAACCAGAGACCCAGGGGAGTCCAGTGAAGCCCAGTGCTGTCCTTCACCAGGGAAGAGAGAGACCTCCGATAGGATAGGATGCTGTCCACAGCCAGCCATGCTCCACTTCCCCAGTTAGCAGCACCACTGACAATGTTCAGCCTCTTGCAAGTCACCTCAGCACTGTCAGCACATGGTTGTGCTTTTATGCAAGTGAATTAAAAGGCCCTTTCCTCCTACCTTACTTCAGTGAAGAAAGACTGAATTCCCAACCCTAAGTTCTTTATGCAAAATACAGTAAATGTGGGAATGACATTTCCCACAATGCCCCACCTTCAAGTCCCCATGTAACTTTTTCCTTTCCTCAGCACATGGTCCTGAGCTTATCATCACCGAGAGGAAGGGTAACACCATCAGTCAACAATGCAGAGCAAAACTACAGACTTTGTAGAGACAACCATCAGGCCTAGCGAGGAATGACCATCCATTTGGATGTGTGAACAAAAAGCATTTTCTCCTCTCACCAGCAGGTTCTCACTACATTTCCCAGGCTGCCCTCTCCTGCCTCTGCCTCTGCCTCCTGAATTGCTAAGATTACAGGTGTGCACCACCACATGTGACCCTATCTTCCTTTTCGAGAAGAAATTTACCAGCTGACCTACACATCCCTTAAGAAAAGATTTAAGTAGAAGTTAGAGTACCTAGGGTAGTCAACTACTCAGATACACCTCCAGTTCTACGTCTATGAAATGGGAATAGCCTCAGATTATGCTAATATATTCTAGTAAGAATTAAAGCAAAAATCCAAGCACTGAGCACAGAACCTGGCACCTTATGGGCACCAATAAGTACCAGTTCAATATGAATCCTACCCCTTACTCTGCAGTTGTGCATCAGAAAATCACCTGAAATACAGTCTTGGACCAAATAAGCTCTCACTGCTATGATTCAATATGGTTTGTGTCTTCTGTTCCTGCCCTGCCCACATAACCCCTTGGGGTCTAACTCCCTACCCGGTGGCAACAAGTTCTCTGGATAGTTACTTTTCTTGTTGTTGGGACAAAATACCCTAGACCCACAAGTTAAAGGAGCAAAGTTTTACTTTAGCTCACACTCTGAAGAGGTTTCAGTACATAGTTGGGTGGCTCCAAGTCAGGGTGGCAAGGCACAGAGACATAACAGAGGAGAAACAGTTCATGGCATGGCAGGCAGAAGGCAGTAAGCAGCAGCTGCAAGTATCAAACCTCCCTTTTTATCCCATTCGAACTATAAGCCTTTGGGTGATGCCACGCACATGTGGGGTAGGGCATCTGCTTTCAGTAAATCCACTGAGCCACACCTAGAACTAAACTAATTTCAATCTGTGGACTCATTTAATACCACACACTTTTAATCCCAGTATCACACACCCTAGATCCAGCCAGCTCTGAAAAGCCTGACCTGTGAGCCCATGAGGCTTTGAGGGAACATGTAGATACAAGCCATACCAAAGCCCCCAGGTACTGCCAGCCTCCTAGTGTGTGACAGTGTGAACCAAGTAGCTGGACACTCGGAGATCAAAGTGCCGGTCCCTCTTCTCAGAATCCACAGAGCCAATCCTCTCTGTCTGTAACCTTGATAAATCTCTAGGCAGATCCTTCTCTCCTCAAATTCTTGGCTGTACCTTTTGTTTTGTTCCCAGCAAAGTTTTGCCTACATCTGGCTTAAAAAAATAAATTGAATTATTTGCCAAAACTTCAAATCGGGAGATTTCGCACTGTTATTTCACAATGTTTTCTTCTTTCGAAGTCAGAAGCTCCAACATCACTGGGTGACCAGGTAGATAGCTGTACCTTCAGGTGGAGCCTGCACGCTCCTCCACCACCACTTACGTATTTACACCCAGCTTGTTCCTCTGTGTTTGCTTGTCTTTTACCCACCCAAACTCCACAAGACTTTGATTTCTCAACACTCAGCCTGAGCCTCCAACCTCCAGCCATTAGCCTTCTGGATGAACCTGAAGATAAGGAAGCACAGACCTTGAATGGAAGAAAATGAAAGAGAAAGGAAAAGAAGAAAATCCAGGGAGATAAAAGCAAACTTGTGTTTTAAATCACTCTACCTCAGAAGCATTAACTAGGATCAAGTGAGGGGCATAAAAATATCTCTGGGCTCCTCAAAGCCCACACCCTTGACCTCAAGGGGATGAAGAAGGCATTGGCATACTACCTGTGACTCAATAGCACCAAAAGGCTGGCTGCTAAGGATGCCTGAAGAGCCCCTGAACTATGAGGCCCACAGGAAGTCCAGGGGCAGTAGAAAGATATGGTAGAGTGCTGTCCACAGGCCTCAGTGTCTTCAGAGTGCTAACATAGGGCTTGGTGCCCAATTGCTCAATGGGAGTTGTTACTACCTTCAAAATTAAAACTCCCATGACCTCATTTAATTCTCACCAGAACCCTGTGACCAGCAGAGCTAGCGTATACTGTGAGTGCAGGCACTGAGGCTTCAGGAGATCAGTTAACTTGCCTAAAGCTTGGGAGAGCAGAGAGATTGGGATAAGATGTTCTAGGGGGAAATTCTCAGTGTTACTTCACTGAGCTGAGGTCCCAGATACTCTGAGTGGTGGCTGGTGCCAGCCAGGGAGCCTGTGACATCTTATAGAGGGGGCATCCCACGAGCAGAGGCAGCTATAGCAGCCCCAAGTGGTGCTCACAGAGGCAGAGCCTGGAGCCAGAGGCCTCAGGTTCAACTCTGTTTTCTGCCTCTTTCTTCCCACCTGTATGATGTGGGCAAGACACTTCACCTCCCTGTGCCTCAATTTCCTTCTTTTTCAGTACTGAGGCTTGAAACCAAAGCCTCAGCAATGAGCTAGATTCCTGGTCTTGCCTGGGGATGTCGCTGAGTGGTAGCACACTTGTCGAGCGTATATTCCTGATCTTTTTTTTTTTGGAGACAGTCCACTGTTTTCCTAGATTTCCCAGCCTGGGCTCCAACTTGTGGTCTTCTTGTCTTGTTCTCCTAGAGTGCTGGGGTTACAGGAATGTACCACCACATCCAGCTCCTCACTACAGCTGTCTCCTCTGTGAAATGGGTCACTCACAGTCCCACCTTCATGGAGTCTTCCAGAGGAGTGGTGTTTTCAAAACATAAGGCATAATGTCTGACATTAGGACTGTAGGATATGTGACCTAGTACCACAGCCTCAGGCCTGGCCATACCCTTCCCTCTGGTCGTGTGCCCCACAGGCATGGTCTGGTGCCCGCCACTCAGTCTGCCTCAGGGCAGAGGCTGTCTCTGGAGCTTCCCTCTGCAAGTCCCTGTGATGTGACAAGGCTCTGCCCCACCATTCTCTCCCCCATCCCATCCTGACTCTTAGTGAGAGACCCCAGAGGACAGACCCATGGCAGCCTGGTTCTGACCACTCCTTTCCTGCTTGTGCAGAGCAGGGCCAACCCAGCAAACTAGAGACACAGGAGCATGATTGGATGGCTGTAGCCTTCAGCAGCTGCAGACAGTTGGGGACCCCACAGACACCAGGAAAAAGTGGGGAGAAGGCGCAGGGTGTCTCAGGCAAGGCTGAAACAGGCCATTTTAAGGAAAAGGGAATGGAACTGTAGCACATGTGGCCCAAGCAGCCCAGAGGGCAAGGGCAAAGTGCCGGCGGGAATAATGCCAAGCAGCGGCTTCCCAATGAGGACAAACTGCTAAGAGAACAGAAGACATTTTACAGAAGCTAAGAAAGCCTGAGAGGTACAGGCAAGCAAGTTAACAAGGAGCAAACATCCAGGCCAGGGGAGACCTGGGAGGTACGACCCCAGGCACCTCCCTTCCTGTCTCTCTGGGGTGCCAGTGGTTTAGATTTTAGAGCATGGTTTTGGACATGAAGTTTATATGTATTTGAGACTCTAATTGTCCACGTTCTAGCTGTGTGACCCTGAGCAGGTATTCCCTGGTTTGACAAAGGTGGATGTGAAAATCCTGTCAATCTAAATTAAGCTCTTGGCAGGACAGAGCAAGTTAAACACAAACGGTTACAGTTATTACACTCTAGTGCAAGGCTTGGAAGTGAGCTCATCTCCTGACCTCCTGCCTTGGTGCTTTCTCAGGGCTGCACACTGGCCGCACTCTCTCACCTAGGCACAGGAGTCTTCTGCCTGTAGCCTTCCGCTGACTTCTAGAAGTCACTGCTCTCCATGAGCCTCTGTGCCTCTCAGAAAGAGTCACTGGACTTGTGGAGGAATCCTACTCATCCCTTTAAGCCACTTCAAGTTTGCTGCCCCCTCCAAACCTTCAGTGATGGCTCTTAGCAGAGTTACTGGGCTCAATCTCGAGGACCTGCAAACCCGGCACAAACCTTAGTGCTGTGCATTTCTCACACTCCCTGCCTTTATCCCTTCCTGTTTGGTTCCTATTCCTCAATCTCCTCGGAGACAGGGGCTGTACTCTGAGGTTTATAACTCCCAGCAGCAACAACGAGGCCAGCACACAACAAGCACCCAGTGAATATTAGCTAAATCAATATGCAAGTGAATGGATGAACAGTCTCTTGTGTGGCATCTCCAAATTAAGTCTGGCTCCATGAGGACTTCCAATTGCTCCTCGAGCCAGAACACAGGTTTTAGCATTCTAGGGTCTTGTCTGCACCCGACCTCAAAGGCTACTACCTCTAAAGGATGCTCATCCTTTTTAGGTGACGACAATGTTTTTCCACTGTTTTTGTCTTTGAAAAATAATCTAGAAAGATTGTGTTTGAAACCACATATCTAGTTTCATTGTGGTTAGTGAGTAAATGGAGTTAGTTGTTCATTAAATGTCAGCAACGGCCTTCAGACATTCAAAGGTCCCCCAAAGCATGACTTCTAGCTTCCAAAGGCAGTTGTTCCCCACTGTGCTGCTGCTGCTGTGCTGCTGCTGCTGTGTCTGTTTGTGGCCCAGCACTGCAGCTGCAAACCTTTCATGGTCCCTCCCAACATCTGCCTGGCCATCCCAGAGAGACCGCAACACCAGAAGTCTGTGCTCTGTGTCTCATGGATGAGAGCCCTGCGTCCCCCAGCCCAGCAGGCAGCTCATCTTATCTGCAAAGTACAATGGTGGGTAGTGTGTGAAGGTGAGCTATAGGTCCAACTACCAGACTCAGCTACTAGGCACTGACGCCCTTGCTGTGCCCTGGCCCCTTGTACACATGGCCTGTTGTACCTTCACACCGGGGAAAGGCAAGCTGAGAAAACTGTGGCCCAGCCCTCTGAGAGCTTTGTCTCTAGCCTTATTGCTGGTGAGTAGTAGAATCACAATTCGAACCCATGCCTGTCTGTTGCAGTCTTGTATTCTAGGCTCTTCTCTTGTTACATGCCAAGAACTGTTCTCAAGTCACAGAGCTGCCTTTTACAAGTGAGAGAACTTACTAGCTCAGAGACAGAAGATGCCGTCTTGCAATGACCACTGCCAGGCTTGAGCACAAACAAGCATGTGACCCTGGAGAAGAGGGAAGAGCTGATGGCAGCACACAAGGTGTTCTTATCCTTTCTCTCCAGCACCGCTTGTCTATGCTGGAGTCGTGGTTGCAGACTAAGGAAGGTGGAGAAAGTCATTCATTTATCTTCTCCAGATTCTCTGCACACATTTACAATTCTCACAGCACCCAAGGAAGTTATAGACTGTTCTTCCATTTTTCCATATAGGCAAACTGAGTCTGAGACCACAAAGAAAGCAAAGCCTAGGGTTTCCAGGAAATGGCACGGCAAGCAGCCTCACAAGCTCCTCTCTCCCCCTGGGACACACTCAGGGCTCCTTCTGCCCAAGGGACAAGCTAAGAAGTGTTGACTGGCTTCAGTGACTCTTCTCGGACAGTTGGATTATAATCTGCACCATAGTGTAAGGCAAGCTGAAGTTTACACTTCAGATACCCAAGAAAGTTGCAGAGTTGAGGCTGTGAGCTCTGTATTCTCCACCAAGGGGAGAATGTACACTTTCATACAGGAAGTGCATGTTGGCCGGAGTGGGCTTTCAAAATCCAAATCTAGCTAAGCACCTCCTGTTGTGGGACTCTTTTAGGGCTCCAACCCCCTCCTGTTGCCTTCAGGATGTTCCAGAATCCTAGGCAGCCTCCACCCACAGGCCTTTTGCTGCCTCCTTTGCCACACACACACACACACACACACACACACACACACACACACACACACTGTCTTTTCACTATAATGATAATCATCACTATAATTGTCGATCTCTCCCACTGGACTATGAGTCCTCAAGGGCAGAGACTGAGTCCAGTAGACTCTAGTTTCCTTCCTTCAGCAAAGGGACTAGCTCAGGACCTATAAAGTCCGGACAGTTTCTCCTGGATAACAGCCTCTCCACTGAGTCATGACTCTTTATCTACAAGCAATACCTGAGACCCCCAGAGCCGGTCAGTGTGCCCTTCTTGGAAATCCTGCCAACTTGAATCAACTTGTAGTCAGCAATTTCCATTTTATTTAGTGAAGCCCCTCACTCCAGTGCTACTGCCCCAGACACGGATGCTAGATACAGGCTACTGTCCTGAAGATTTCCAGGACGCTGACTGTGACTCCAGCTATCTGATAAATATTGCATGTTTGGAGAAAAATAAGACACATTTTCCTCCCTTGAGGCTCATGTAGGCTCATGCAGAAGAGGGATAAGAGAACAGATGATTCCAAAAACATTGGTTATAGATCCATTTATGTACCTGACAAAATGCTGTGGAATGATGAAGGAAGGCAAGCAAACCAAAGTCTGACTGATGGTACCGGGAACCTTCACCTGCAAGAGGATCTTACAGCTGAGACCTGGAGATGGTGCAAGGACTAGGCAAGGAGATAGGTAGGGAAGGGCTTTGTAAGGAGAAAAATCTGCGACACAGAGCCTGGGCTGCATGCCTGTTTCTGGAAATATGAGGATATTGCCACAATTGGAGTGTGGATTGCAATAGGTAAATGTCTGAGTATGAGACTGAGGGACATGCAGGCAGGGGCTAGATTGTGGGCAATCGGAGGACACCTTAAAAGGAGCTTGGATTCCTAACCTGAAAGTCAGCAATGGGGAATGAATTAACAGTATGGCTCTTAGACACACACACACACACACACACACACACACACACACACACACACGAAGGAAAAAAAAAACCACAGGTTACATGGGGATGTGAGTAAGTCAGTCTACATGTTCCTTTAAGAATCTTCCTTGGGTGCTGATTAACACGGAGCATATGACTTCCCACTCCCGCTCTATGTTATTGGGAGGATATTGTCTAACCAAATTGCTCTTCTGGATTGCTGGGGCATAAAAAGGTAGGAGCCATAGGTATATTGCTATGGCTTCTTAGCTATCAACTCTCCAAAGAGTCATGGAGTGACTCACAGTGAAAGCACGAGCATGCCATGGAGCACTTGCTCAAGGTTGCCCTCGTCGCCAAGAAAAGCCATATCCTCGTGGCATGCGGCCAGTGGGCCCCGGCATCTGCTCAGCAGATGCTTTTCCCTCAACTGGATGCAATTGGCTCCATTACTTCCTGGATCACTCTCCCTTCTAGGGACTGTGTGTAGGAGAAAAGAGCTGTGCCCACCTCCTACGTGTATTATTTTCTAGCTGTTTGACCAAAGTCCAGTATCTCCTCTGCCTCAGTTTCTCTATCGGACACACAAAAATAATCATCTTTTATCACAAAGTGTTGCTAAATAATACAATGCATGGGAAGCACTTAGATAACAAGAGATCCTGGATTTAATACTGTTAAGGGCTACATCCTGCTTTCAGGCTATTTTTTCAACAGGGTGTGGAACAAGATCCTGAGGACCTCAGAGAGTCAGACTGGCTCCCAGCTATATGCCATCCACCATATCAGTGTGCCTCAACCAAGGAGGAGCTGGCAGGTGGCTGGTCTTCCTGGCATGAACAACAGTCTTTGACTGTGAGCTCATTGCAGGGATGACTGGCCATCCCTAGATGACACTTTCATCACAGCCAAGGATCTGGCCAAGGGCCCTGAGGCTGGAGAATTAAAGGGTAATCCTAGGAAGAGAGTATTTAAACAAATCCACTTCCAAGTCTAAGGTTCCAGTCCAGTCACTTCAAAGAGGGACAGAAGCAAATATCTCCCCAGTCCATTGCAAAAGGACTCAACCCAGGAAGAAAAAACAGACAAAGGAAATTAGCAGATGGCAAGTGGCTATGTGGGTCACTGTCACCTGAATGATTTGAGACAGGGTTTGACTAAACAGCCGTGGCCCCAAGTTCATTTTAAGTCGTCATGTCGGTGCTACTGAACACTTTACCTGGGACATAGAGTGAGGCTGCAAAGGTAGCCTACCCACACCTCAGCAGGGGTGACGCTGCCTGCTAAGCAGGACTCAAATGCTCTTTCCGGGTTTACAGCAAAGATGGTCACCTGAAGAGAAGCTTATTTTTCCAGAGTGTAGATCAGTTGTAGAGGAGGAAAGGGTAGCTCCCCACACCCACCGTCACTTGTAAAGGGGGATCAATAGAGACAACACTGTCGGAGGTACCATGGCAGAAAAACTCAGCTCCACAGGAACCAGGTGGTAAATGTAAAGTGCTTCCAGAACGTCCTTTGATTAAGTCCATAAGCAAAGACTAAGTACTGGCTGTGGTTAGTGACAATGGCTCTGAAGCAAGAAGCATGTGTCCCAGGACCCACTACCTTGGATAAGGCAGCACAGGACATACCAAAGGATCCTTGCAAGAAAAGTCAGCCTGAAAGCCAAACTGGCTCTTGGCCTCCACTAGGCGAGCTGCAGTCCTGGAGGGCAGAGGACAGACCCTAACATCAGCCGCTTACACGGGGCCCTTGTCATTCCCTGACCCCACATATACAGACACTCTGTATTGACTCTGTTATGAGCACAGTCATTATGGATTATCAGCCCCCCAGTCATTCCTAAGGAGTTACTCTGTCACTGAGTCCTAAATCCAGGAACAGTTCTTCACAGAACCCCTGCAGATAATATCTTTACAAATGGGAAGACTGAGATTCCATATGCTCTTAAACTTGTACATACACTACACAAGTTATTTCTATAAATGCCCCAAATCCCACAACTATTCTGTGATAGTCTTAGGATTCTAACAAGACTTCACCACAGCACTGCCATGAGACCTGGGAGGAGGGGGAGAATCTACATCGGGGTGAGTCACCCGTCACCCTAGTGATAGCATATAAACACGTCTGTAAGGGTCAGCGAGTCCAGAAGCAGCGCAAGAAATGTGATGACTGTGGTTCCTGTAACAAGAAGGAAACCTGAGCTACCGGCTGACAGCTGTAGTGACACGTGGTGTCTGTTCATACAGGGACAGGCCAGCAAGGTTCTTGTCACTGTCTTCAGTGGTTTTACATGAATTGATTTGTTAGCCACAGAGACATTTTCCGTAACATCATTTCTCACAGCTCCGCCTGCCATGTGTAAGGTCAAAGACAAGGGTCTGGGGTCTGCTACAGCGTCGGGAAAGAGCAGTGCTACCGCATCACCTCCCTGTCTGGGCACAAGACTTGCTTTCCCTTCTTTCCTCTTCTCACCCTGCTAACTCAGTACCTTCCAACAAGGCCTCCCTAAAACTAACTACAGGTTATAGACAGGAAACCTGATATTGCACATAGGCCTATACTTGTAGATTTTCTATACAAGTTTTTGGTTTTTTGGTTGTTTCTTCGGTTTGCTTGTCTGTTTTAGGTATTTTTGTTTTTTTTGAGACAGGGTCTCACTATGCAGTCCAGGTTGGCCTTGAGCTCACTTTGTAGCCAGACTGGCCTCAAACTCTCAGCAATCCTCCTGCCTCAGCCTCTCATATGCTGAGATTATAGGCATGTGCCACCACGCCTAGCGTTCTTTTTTTGAGATAAGATCTTGCTATGTAGTTCAGGCTAGCTTTAAACTCACTATGTAGCCCAGGATGGCCTTGAACTTGCAGTGATCCTCCTGCATCAGCCTCCCAAGTGCTAGGATTACATTATACCATGCCCAAAATTCTCTTCTTAAACTCCTAACATTCAGTTTCTCAGGCTATAAATTTGTTTATTTATTTTAGTGGAACAGAGTCTCACTAAGTACTCCAGGCTGGCCTAGAACTTAAGATCCTTTTGCCTCAGCCTCTTGAATGCTAAGATTATAGGCATATGCTACTAAGCCCAGCTAAGGAATTTAATGTTATGTGCCGCTATCTGTCTACCCATCTTCTCTTATCATTAACCTGTCATCTCATTATCTACCTGTCATCTGCCTATCTCCATTTATAGAAAGATGTAAAAATGCTTTTCCTGGCTTATTATTTTTCTTAATCTCTCAAACCCAAAGAGTAAGTATCTTAAACCCATTATACAGATGAAAAATCAAGGTCACGGATCTGCGTCTGGTCACTCAGCTGATAAGATGGTGGAACTGGGATTTAATCTTAGCCTGACTCACAGGCTTGCTCTCACTTTTTCACGCTACATTGGGTCTATTAAGACTTTGATGGTAAAGTATCTTAAGCACTCATGAAAAAAGGAAAATAATTCCAGCAACAAAATGGCAGAGTGAGCCTAGGATAGGATTGGCCTATCCACTCAGTTTTCTCTGAAAGAGGCCTTCAGACATTGATTTGAAACAGAAAAAAGTTAATCTCCAGTAGTGATGAAAAGAAAGCTGTACAGGCTGGCAACACTGCCAGCACCTCTGCAAATACCCTTCTGGCTTGAGATGAAGGAGCGACACAGAGCCCTGGAGCAAAGGCAGAGCAGACCTGGTTCCCAGGGGCTCTTGCAGTTCTCTCTGCCTCCATCTAGGCTCCCTTTGGAGTTCACTTTCTTTCATCTCTAAAATAAGAGAGCTGACTATTTGTCCAGTGATTGCTGTAGTGGTTAAATAAGAAATGTGGGTGAACGCATACGGTTGAGACATGTTTGAATAATGTTTAGCTAAACAGACTTTTATGGTGAGAGTCTATATTCAGGCACTTCCTGAGTACTGGGGTAGCGTGATAAGTGCAGTCAGGTGTCCCCTAACCGTGGGATATGTTTCAAGAACTGTCAGGCAATTGTATTAATTGCATCGCGTGAACACTGTAGAAGGTACTACAAAAACCAAGGTAGTTATGCTTTCGGTGGGCAAGGTAAGTTCACGGGATCGCAATCCTGTATATGGTCGCTAGTTGGTGGAGGCGTTATCACACAGCACACAATGGCAACATACCACCTGTGCCTAAAATAGGATATTGTCTCAGAACAATAGGTGATAGTGGCAGGTGGAATCCTCCCAGAGGCGGGAAGGAAGCCTTACCAGTGAAGTCTTCTTAGAACCCAAAGGCTATATCACAATACAGCTGTGGCATTTGGGGCATAAAGAAATATAGTGAGTTCAAGGTCACCTTGAACTCCACAGCAAGATCCTATCTTTAAAAAAAAGTTTAAGAAAAGATAAGATAGTGATATCCTCATAAACACCTGCCCTTCTTCTGGCTGAAGGACCTGAGAATCAGCTACATCAAGTCACTTGCCCCAAACCACACATCCAAAAGGGCCTGTATCTCTGGTATGCGCCCAGCAGTCAGTGAACATCTCCAAGCGAATTACCTGAATGAGTGAGACATAGCCTGAAAAACCAGGAGCACAATTCTGTGATCTTCCTCAGGCAGTATCCTTCCTGTTGTATTTTATTTGGGTCAGCACTATTATGTAAGTTTCGGGAGCACAATGAGTATTGTCTCTCTGGCTCTGAGAACTCATTTACCTGATCAACTACAACTTTCCCAAAAAGGTGAGACCAAGCTCAAGAACACAGGGACTTTAACTGTTCCAATGATTATTTTTAATAAGTAAAGTCAACTTGTGCTCTCGCCTTGAGGACATTACAGAAATAGAATTCTAGTTGGTGATAAGCAAGGTACCATCCGTCCTCATTCGTTTTAATGCTGTGGAATTGAGTTGAGTTCTACGGAGAGCCGTGAGGGTCAAAAGGAAGAGCACTAGATACAGAGTTAGGAGACGTGAGTTCAAATCTCAATTTCTAAGAGCTCTAGGCATGAATCAAAGCATCTCTGAGATGAGAATACTTAGTCCTCTCCATTACAATCCTGAAGATTAAGTAGCACTGACACAGGAGAGCTATAACTCCCAAACTCATGTGTGGAGTTTGTGTTCCCCACACTTGAGCGATGAATTCCAAAGAACAGTGGAGGTTAAGAGTGGAGAAGATTTATTGACGGATGAGTTACACTCAAGAGGGGAGCATGAGTGCTCAAAGGAACCAGGTACACCCAGCTGGGAACTGGGGAGTAGGGGTGGGAAATGCAAATAGCTCCTGAGAGACAGGAGGGACCCCATGTGGATTGCTGTGGAGGTCTTCTTTCCCAGAATGTTTTTATATGACAAAGTCACAAGCTGGGTAACAATGTGGGTCAAACTATAATCAAGCAATAAGATTACAAGTACAGCCACTTAGCTAAAGTAGATCTAATCATGAAGCAGGGCACACAGCGAGGGTATATGGATGACATCATTAACCTTGGTAGGCAATCTAGTCTTAGTCTTAGTCTAGCCTTAGTCTTAGTGGGTGAGAGAGGATGGCCCACCCTACTGAGATAATGTTCTACTTCTACAGGAAATTCCAAAAGGGTGGTATCAATGACAGTATGATCTCAAACTTCTGTTTATCCCCTAGGGAAGCTGGTAAACCTGGGCACTCTGACTTTCATCTCAAGGTCTTGCCTTGTTTAGATGTGTGCTGAGCCAGTTTAGATGTGCTCTCATCCTCTGTGCTGACTCGCTTCAGGGCCTCATCCTATCTGACTGCCTATGGATGTCTATCTAACTTAGCTGCCTATAATAGGATCACGTATGCTAAAAAGCCTAGTTTGATATTTGGTATATAAAAATTACTTTTAAAATATTTATGCCTTTGGGGGAACGCACATATGATGTCTGACACGTTACAGATGCATAATAAGATACTATTTGCTCTTGTTCATTGTTAGCATCATACCTGGGTACCCAGAAGGCCCTTGACAGATTCACTCAATGGAATACTTAGACAATGAGTGCCGTAGTAGCTGTTTAATGCATGTTCACTCATTCAGTGGAGCCCTAGCACATACATAGCACTTAGTCAACACTTAATAAATGTTGATTGAATTCAACTAGGGAAAATAGAATTTTATTCATTTAATGAGATTTTGTAATCCCATAAATATTGAATGATGTTGCCAGCGCTTTACAAAGTGAACCAAACCATTGCTGAAACAGTCTCAGCTTGTGCTTGTTAACAAATCATTGTAAACTATTTTTCAAATACACAGCATTCCATGAATGTGCCATAATGACACTGGTAATGCTAAATACCCCCAGGACCCTGAACAAGTGGCAGGAGAGCTCTGTATACAAATTAATTTAGAAGTCAGAAAAGCATCTGTCTTCACAGAAAGACACGCAGCTGCTCACTTCCTCCTATGCTCATCCAGAACTCATCTTGACAGTCGTTCTGGCAAATCCTAGAGACCCTGGGCCCTGAGGGGAAATTCCCAAGTGCAGGCGGAGATTGCCAAGAATTAGAATACTATGTATCTATGAGAATATGTACAAATGTGTATGCTTATATGCGAAATCTTCCAATAAGTGATTAGTCTTGGAAAGTTTTGCTTTAAGTATTTTGCAACAATAAAGCAATTCTCTGGAAGAAAGGGAATATGACTCTTCTTAGAATAATTTCTCCTTTGAAAGGGCACATTCTCTAAAACAGTAGCAAGGGAATAGCACTCTCTAAAAAGAGTAGAAGTCTCTTCTTCAAAGAGACTGTGAAGAAAGGACTGGGATATGCTTTCAATAGGTATTTTTTGCCCCAGTTAATCAGCAAGTTCAGGAAGGAGAAACGCTGTATAATTCCATTGTAGAGCAGAAGATGCTGAAGCCTGGACGTAAAGGATGGATGTGGATTTTTGTGTTCTTCCACCAAAAAAGGTGAAAGAACAGTGTTCCAGAACAGAAAGTAAGGTTGAGGGTATGGCAAGTCTGATATGGCTGGGCACCAGGTGAGACTGGTCTAAGGGTGCATTGCGACAAGTGATGCTGAGAGGTGTGGTAGGCTGGGAGGACTTTAACCCACAGAACGGGGCTTCGCCTTTACTCCATGACCCAGAGGAATGTTCTGCTTATATCTTCAGTAGTACTTATCCTCATCTGTTTTATTTGAGACATGGTTGTTTATTATTATTTCTACTTCCTTCTTCCAGCCTCTAAATTGAGATCAGCATTTATGCATTCATTTCCTTTATTAATATCTCAATTGCAGCTTCACACATTTTTCCACTTATGTACCAAACATGCTTCAACCTAAACAAAAAGCAGTGACAGTCTTCCAGAAGTTCGTATCTATTGCCTACTATCTAGTCCCGCTTTATATACAGTCAGTATGCCAGTGACACCGGTGCTAGCACAGGAAAAGAAGCCATTGCAGGTATTTTAAATGGAGAGCATGAGGGAATGAGGCCTTTATGTGACCCTTGCAAGACGAGAGGAGTCATTCTAAGGATGACTGGTTTGGTGCGCACGACCAAAGTTAGGGTGCAAAGGTCAGATTACTGCTGCTGCTACTTATGACATAAACAGTCAAGGTCTCTTGTTTTCAAAAATGTCAGTGACAAGGTTCCATGCTGTAAATCTGAGTCAGTCTACAAGCACATGTGTGTCTCTAACTTCACTTGCCAATAGCTATGAGATCAGGACTATGGCTCTCCACTCCCTTCCCACATCCAAACCTCCTGGGAGTTCGTCTCGTTGGTGGAACCTAACTTGTTTCCAAAACTCCAACTGCAAGGGAGTCAGGGAAATGCAGTCTTTAACCTTCCAGGACCTGTGGCAAAGAAAGGCCCGTAGAAGTGGTTGGCAAAGGGTGCCCGGTTTTAATCAAAGATACCTAGTACAGTAAAGAATAATTCTCCTTTTTTACAGAGCTTTGCAAATGGGGAGGGGAAGAGGGTTTGAAGGGAGGGGAGGGAAATGGAGAAAAGAGGAATCAAGATACACCACATACAGGCACAGATTTCCTGTACTAAACGTGATCATTATGTACCCAAAAACTGTACCTATAAACTCAATTACATAAAACAAATAAATAAAATAAAAATACTTCTAATTATTGGCTGCTTCATAAAGTAAGTACATTCTTTTTTTAAAAAATGTTCCTTTAGCCTGGATAAAATATAAAAAAAAAAAGAAGAGATTATGTTAATAGCCCCTTTGCTCCATCAGCTCTGTTGAGGTATGACTGACAAGTAGGCTTATTTTTTAACATTAAGTAGCCTTAATTTTCAATGAGTTTTTTAATTAATTAAATTTATTGGTATACTTTAGGTATACATAATGATCACATTCATCATAGGAAATGTGTACCTGTCCATGATATAACCTGATTCTTCCTGTCCCCCTACGCTCCCTTCAGTCCCTCTATCCCTCCTTATTTACAAAAGCTTTTTTCCATTTTCCCTTCTTTTCTTGTTTTTTTATTTTCCCTTCCTTCCTTTCCCCCTGCTGCTCCCTAGTTTCCTTCCCCGTTTGAACATTTTCTTCCTATTTCACAATATCTATTACATCTTATTTATACAATATCTATTATATCTCATTTACACTTTTGGTTTCCCACATCAGAGAAACAATGCAATATTTACATGTGTTTGATTTATTTCACTTAAGAGTACGTTCTCAAAGTGCATCCATTTAAATATAAGGTATCCTTCTTTAAGGTACTCCATTGTGTAAAATAAACCACATCTTCTTTATCTATTCATCAGTTGATGGGCTTTTGGGTTGTTTCCAAGACCTTGCAATTACAAAATGTGCTGCCATAAACATGGGTGCACATATATCGCTGTGGTGTGATGTTTTTTAATGCTTCTGGGAAGACATCAAGAAGGGGAACGGCTGGGTCAAATGGAATCTCTAGTTTAAGTTTCGTGAGGAATCTCCACACTGGTTTCCACAGAGATTGCACCAGTCTACACTCCCACCAACAGTGGAGGAGGGTTCCTTTTTCCCCACAGCCCTGCCAGCATTTGTTATTGGTTGATTTTCTTGTTAATACCACTCTGTCTGGAGTAAGAGGGGATCTTAGCATTGTTTCAATTTGTATGTGAATGACCAGTGATGTTAAACATTTTTTCATATGTTTATTTGACACTTTTACTTCTTCATTTGAGAACTTTCTATTCATTTCAGATGCTCACTTGGGGTGGGTCTTTAAATCTTGGTGTTTGATTTTTATTTTGAGTTCTTTTTATATTCTAGATCTTAGTCCTTTGTCTAAGGAACAGCTAGCAAAATTTGTTTCCCACACTTTGGGCTGTCTCTTCACTCTGTGGATGATTTCTTTGCTATGCAAAAGCTTTTTAATAAGATGTGATCCCAGCTGTTGACTCTTTGTGGTATTTCCTCTGCAGAGTTTTATTCATAAAGCCTGACTACACCAAAGTCTTCAAGAGTTCTACCTGTTCGATCTTCCAGCAGATTTAATGTTTCTGTTTCAATATTTAGATCTTTGATCCATTTCAATTTTAGTTTAGTTCATGGTGAAAAATATGGGTCTAGGTTTAATCTTTGGCAAGTGGAAAGCCAGTTTTTCCAGCACCATTTATTAAAGTAGCTATTTTTCTTTCAGTGAAGGTGTTTGGCTCTTTTGTTGAAGATAAGGTGGCTAAGTGTGTTTGGAGTTATTTTTGCATCCTCTGGTATGTTCTACTGATCCTCAGGTCTGCTTTTCTTTCACCAGTACCATGCTGTTTTGGTCACAATAGTTTTACAGTATAATTTCAGATCAAGGATTGCTTTCCCTTTGTTGCTCAGAGCTATTTTTGTTATTCTGGATCTCTTCTGTTTCCAAATAAATTTTTGGATTGTTTTTTCTAAATCTATGAGTTATGCTATTGGTATTTTGATCAGGGTTGCCTTAAATATGTATAACAACGGGGTGAGGCCATTTTCACTATGCTGGTTCTTCCTATCCAAGAGCAAGGAATATATTTCCATTTTTTTATATCCTCTTTGATCTCCTTTTTCAGAGTACAGTAGTTTTCAATGTAGAGATTTTTTACTTCCTTTGTTAGATTGATTCCTAAGCATTTCATTTTTTTGATGCTATTATGAAATGTATGTTTCCCCTAATTTCTGTCTCAGTGAGTTTATTATGTTTGTACAGGAATGCTATTGACTTTTGAGCACTGACTTTGCATCCAGCTATGCCACTGAGTTTAGTTATTAAATCTACAAGTCTTTAGGTGGAGTTTTGGGGGTCTTCTGTGTAGAGCATCGTGTCATCCACAAATAATAACTTCTTCTTTTTCTGTCCTTATTCTTTTTATTTCTTTCTCTTGTCTAATTACTTTGGCTAATGTTTCCAGAACCACATTGAATAAGAGTGGTGACAGTGGACATCCTTGTCTTAGTTCTCATTTTGGAGGGAAAGTTTTCCATTTTTGTCCTTTTAGTATGATGTTGGCTATTGCTTTTTCTTTTTTTACTAGAATGATAAGCAGCTGCTTTCCCCCTCCTTCATCTTCCTCTTTTCTTTCAGAATAATCAAGTCCTCTGCCCGTTAGTTAGGACAAAACCAGGTCGATGGTGGGGTGGGGATGAAGGGGTAGTTACAAGAGAGAAATCAGAGCTTCAGTCTGCAGAGCAGCAGCCTGGCACCAGACACTAGTGCCGGAGCAGGGCGATCAGGGAGTGTACCCGGGGCTACAGCCCAGTGTGAGGGTTCAGAGCCCGAGTAGGGTGAGAAGGGCACCCGGAGTAGGGTGGTGACAGCAGCGGAGGTGAAGTACAGCATAACTGAGGCATATCAGCATGGGAGGGGACAAGTGTGAGAGCCTGTGCTGGGGCAAGGAGATATCCGCACAGAGGAAGCGAACAGTGGCAGAAAGCATAGATTACAGTCAGGAGCTCTAATAAATAAATACCTTCAAAATAATGGAAGCAAGTTTTCACTGTGGGCAGAGGGAGCCACAAACATGGAAAAGGAGAAAACGAAAAAGAGTCCTATGGCTTTGGTCTGGAATGGCAATTACGTGTGTGAATTAATTATTAGATAGATAGATATAGATGATAGATGATAATAATAGATAGATAGATAGATAGATACATATATACATAGGTAAATAGATAGATACATAAAGGTAAGCCTCTGTGTAGGTGTATTTTCTGGCTCTATCTACACAGGTAAAGAACCTGTGAACAGTGACACTCCTCAAAACAGTAAGCACATCTAGCACTTAAGTCCTGTCTTCTAATAACACTGCACTGAAAGAAGTAGAGGCTTCTCAGAAACACAGTGATTCCAGGACTGGCTGGGGCAAGGAAGGGACAAAATGAAGCTGAAGTGTCATGTTCTATGAGAAAGGAAGGAAGGAGTCAAAGATGGTGGGGGAATGTCAAAGGACACAGAAGCCAGATTGGAAGAATTCCCACCAGCCAAGCCTGGGACATATTAAGCATCAAAATAAATAATAAAAGCAACAGCTGGGCATGGTAGCACACGCCTGTAAAGCCAGCACTCAGGAGGCTGAGGCAGGAGGATCATTGTGAGTTCGAGACCAGCCTGGGCTACAAAGTGAGCTCAAGGCCAGCCTGCACTGCATAGCGAGACCCTGTCTCAAAGAGACTAAATAAATAAATAAATAAATAAATAAGAGCAACAGATAGAAGTCATTCAATAATATAAGAAGGCCAAGTCCATACTGATAAACAAGTTTGGAGGGCAAGGTATTTGTATAGTTGCAAAGTAGCTTCCACCCTTCCAAAATTACAAAGGGAAAAAAAAAGAAAGTACAATTTGGGGAGGAAAAATCCAGTATCTACTACTGAATTGAAAGTGACTGTAATGGGAGAAACTGGGATTCCACACCTTATGATGGGATGGATACAGGGAGAAGAAGGGCATTGCTTCTTGGACATGCTTGCCCAAGACTCACGACTAGAATATCACTGAAAAAAAATCAGATGAACTCCAACTGAGTGATAGTCTGTGAAATAAGTGATCTATAATCTTTGTAAGTGTTAAAGTCATGAAAATAAGGAAAGACTATTGCATGTTAACAGAGATGGAAGACACACAGCAACTAAGAATAATGATTCTAAACTGGACTCTTTTAGAAGGACTAAAGCAACATTACTGGCACAACTTGAATGGGCCCTGAGTATAGATTATTAGATAATAATATTGTATAGATGCTAGTTTTCTGGTTTGGGTGGTCCCATTGGGGTTAAAGAGAGTATCCTTACATACAGCAAATACCCACTCAAGCATTAGAAGTCATAGGACATGAGTTCAAATCATTTTGACAAGAGAAAAACAAATTCCTCATATAGTGCTTGCAAATCTTCTATAAGTTTGTGAATATTTCAAAATACAACTTGTGTTTAAAATACAAGTAAGTTATTCAAGTTCCAGGGGAACCCGGGTGTATAAAATCAATCACCAAAACTTCACCTGTCACATAGCTTCAACTCAAACCTTATTTAAACTACCCAAACAAATGAGATTCCTGCTTTATTTCACATTGGATCTTGAGAATACAAAATGACATTCTACTGCTAAGTGCTCTGAAACATGCAGGATTCCTAGAGGCTGGATTAGGTGTGCATACCTCACATCCCTCTGTGGCTATCATAATGTAGGGAAAGAAAACACGGTGAAGAGTGAAAAGACCAGATCTGAATGTCACTTCAGCCACTTCTTAGAAATGCTACTTTGAGCAATTGCTTAATCTTCTTCAGCTCTGGTTTCCTTAACTATGAAGTGGAGATAATAATATTTACTTCACAGTATTGTTGAAAGAATTAACTACAATGATGGGCGTGAACCTGCCCACCTAGTGATTGGCATACAAGCACACAGTTTCCTGTTTTGTTTTTAATTGCTCAACGATTTAATCTTATATAACCCAACAAGTTGCTTTGACCCTGACATAATTTCTCCTGCCTATAGTTGGACACACTGCAATGTATTCACCCCTCCCGCATTTACTCACGTAACGTTTTGAGTTTTCCCAGAGTTGTGAGTGCCCTGCAGTGCAGGGTGCTCTGGTTCAAGTCAGAAAGAATGAAATCCAACTCACATTTTTTAATCCTACAAAGAGGAAAATGCCATGGAAAACAGTGTTTTACATACAGCTGTGAATTATGAATTTAAATCAGTCTAATAATCCAACCAAGGGTGTGTTTGCCTCTCATTCCCTCTCATAGTGTAGCTATTGAATCCACCCACTTCTCCGTCACATACATATTTATTTTCCAATGAGTTCTGAAAGATTTCCAAGGTAGAGCAAGAATCAGGGAATGCAGCTGACGTCTGTCTCCCCCTGGGAATTATGTCACTGCTTGATTTAATTCCTCCTGACATTTTCTTCATTGTACTTTCTGCTCTTCATCAAAATACATCCCTTTCAGAAAACAAATGTATTTATTAACTGCTCAGGACAGTGTTAGAAATGGTTGCACATTTTCATGTGTGGAGTACACACACACACACACACACACACACACACACACACACGGAGGCCAACAAAATGTAGAGACCTGTTCCATAAGGACACATGAGCAAAAGGAGTTGGCTTGGCTTCCCAAAGTCTCAGGGGGTTCTCTGCAAACCCCACTTAGGCAAGGTAGAGGGAATTATTTTCCATTTTTAGGCCATTGACAATTTTGTTTGCTTAAGCTTAATTGTTCCCGGATACTGAGAGGGTACAGAAGGTAACTCTGTTGATTTTAATGACTCTTTTTGGCATTGATTTAACATCCTCACTGAAAAAAGTTACCAAAACATATCCACGCAAAATAGGCAGAGTTGGGCTTTTTTGTAGTTTATGTTTGGCTTTGCTGAAAAAATAAAATTCTCAAGGAGGTGAAATGCAGATAAAATCCAGCTGTGCTGCCAACGACCTTTGTGTGGGCTGGACACTGCCAGGAGAGCAGGGGCCCAGGAGGGCACTGTTTCTGTCCGTCAGAGCAGATCTCAGTCGCCTGCGAGAAACATTAGCTGTGCCCTCAGCCAGGCAGACAGCCAGCCTGGAGGAAAACCATCCACTCTTTTTCCTCCCTCATTCCCCCAGCCTTTATAACTGAACTCCAGCCTTCACTGCTTCTCAGAAAAGGCTCTGGGCAGTGGCATGAAACTAGCCACATTCACCTCCACCACTACCCGAGATGAGCACAATCTTAACTGGCAGAAATGGAGTACAACTTGCAGAAGTGTCAGAAATCAGAGACACATTGTGAAATCAGGGTTGTGGGACAGCGTTAAATCATGCAGTCAGGTCCCCCTGAGGTGAGGTAGCCACCTCCACCCTCAGCCGGCCTGCTGCCGTGAATGCTGAGTCACATCTGTGTGTGCTAAGGGCCTGTGCAACCTGCCCATTCCCAGGCCCAAAGGTGCCACTCAGGGCCTCACTGCCCTAGGAGCCTCTCTTTCTGCAGGCCTCCTCCATTGACTTCCGTCCCTGCTAAAGAGGACTGCAGCCCAGGCCTCCATCCACTGACCTCTTCTCAATTCCTACATCTCCCCTCTGAATGGATGACTTTCAAGAAGGGTCAGGGAGAAAGTGGGAGGGCAAAATGCTAGCCCTCCCAGAACCTCCGGGACAGAGCAGGTACATTCTGAAAACGCAAGTTCAATATTAGAATTTAATATTTCATTGAGAAAAATGCCTACTGTTTTTAATACAAATCTCTGCAGGCAAAGCCTGATGGTCTCCCAGGTGGCTGAGACACAGGGAGGCTGCAGTGAATCTTAGCCTGGCTGATGCGTGCAGGTGATTGATTGGTGTGTGCAGGTCAAGAAGCACGTATTCCCAATAACCTCATTCACACCCACACCTTCTGTTACACCTCTGCAGACAACTCCCAATACTCTATCTCCGTCGCAGATCTCCAGCGAGGCCTCTCATCCACATGTGCACTGCTTGGGGGCTGTTTCCACTCGAAAGCCGCCCACCTCACAGGCCTGGGCTGAGCTCGCTGCCTTCCCCACGCCCTGCTTCTGTCTCTGCGAGTGGGACCGCCACGGCCCCATCTCCCGGCCCAGGGGCGGGGGTGCACCTCTTGTCCTTGCTCTTTCCGCGTGTTGGTCCCCGCTGAAATGTCTCCCGTGTTCATCTCCTTTCCCTCTCAGCAGACACTGCCCCAGTTCAGGTTCTTCCTCCCGGGGTTTTTAGCCGATAGCAACACCCCAACTGGATCCTTCAGTTTTGAGTTCTCCTTCTGGGCTGCCCTCCACACTGCTGGGAAATGACGCTTCGCTCCTTTGCTTGAGATACCCCGAGGGGCCCCCATTCCTTACAAAACGAAGTCAAAAGTCCTTACAACAATTGTGAGTCTCCCGTCATAGTAAGAACCCACCTACCTTCACTGCTTTTTCTCCTCCTTATATTCTGCTTTCAAGCTACTTTCGTCTGCCCACATTCCCCACTCTACTTGCAGATTTTATACACACAGTTCCCTCTGCCTAGAAGTCCTTCTCCCCAGCTGGCTGAACAACAAACCCCTACATTTTCTGAATCTTACCTGTGTACAACCTTCCCAAATTACTCCAGGAAAAACTAATTTTCCTTCTATTGGTCTCCTGTTACATTTCTCACAGGTTTCTTTAAGACGTTATTGGTTTGTAAATTTAATTATTTGATTAGGTTCTGTCTTCTGTATCCTGACCTCCTTGCAGACAGGAGCTAAAGCATTATATGCACCTATATTTCCCTAAAATCTAACACGGAGCCTCATGCAGAGTAGGGGTAAAGGAATAAAGAACTCAGACAGCCTGCCACCTGTGACATCATTACAGACCCCTCCAGTCCACTAGTACACAATAGGGCCAGGTATGACCTACAGAGCTGTAATAACTTTGCATTAGCCCTTTAATGCTATAAAACAAATCATCTAAGCTTAGTGGCTTAAAAAGCAATAATCAGTTGGGATCTTTCTGTGGATAAGGAATTTGGACATGGTACACAGGGTCACTTTTACCTTCCTCATTCTGTCTGAAAGCTTTGATTGAAAGGCCGCAGCCTGTGGGCTAGAATTAGCTGGTGGCTCATTCTCTCACATGGTGACACGGACTATTATCTGGGGTTTTGCTACAGTAGTCAGGCAGAACACCTCCCTGTGACTTCCACTTATGCACTGAGCTTCCTTCCACCATGGAAGATGGATCCTGGAAATAAGAAAAAAGCAGGTGTAAACCACAATGCCTCCTATGACCTAGCTTTGGAAGTCAGACAGCATCGTTTCCATTGTTCTGTTGATCAAGTTAGTTACAAAGGTCCATCCAGGGTCCATGGGAGGGATCGCAGAGCACATCCCTTAGAGGAAGAATGTTAATATCACATTTTAATAAACATATATAAGACAGCATTTACAATGCAGGGGCTCTATTTGGAAAACAGTTCCCACAGTCTTCTTCCAAGAATACCACCCTCCACTGTTACATAGACACCAGCCTTAACCCTTTTCTTTTCTCAACTTTTATTTTTATTTTTACCAGTAAAATGTTTGAGTACATAATGATTGGATTCGTCATGGGGAGCTGGCACCTGTACATAACTCTTCTTACATCACTTTCCTCTCCCTTTACATCCCTCCCTCCCTCCTCTTTTACCATTTGTTTTTTTTTGTTTTGTTTTGTTTTGTTTTGGCAGTACTGGGGATTGAACTCAGGACCCTGCGCTTGCTAGGCAGGCGCTTATTCCACTGAGCTATATCCCAGCCCCTCTTTTACCATTTGTAAAAGATCTATCTCTCTGTTTCCTATTATCTGTCTTTCATTTTGCTCTTTGGGTTTCTCATATAAGAGAAATTATGCAATATTTAAGCTTGTGTGACTTATTTCACTTAACATTATAGTTCAAAATGTATCCATTTTCCTACAAATGATTCAAATTTATCCTCCTTTAGAGCAGGGCGGTACTCCCTGTGTATAAATACTACATGTCTTTATCCATTCATGTGTTGATGGACATGTAGTCACTTCCAAGATTCAACTATTATGAGTTGTGTTGCCATAAATATGGTGTGCACGGTTTACTGTAATATGATGTCTTTAACTCAAGATACCTAGAAAGGGAATGTCTGGCTCAAGTGGAATTTCTAGTTTTAGTTTTTTGAGAAATCTCCATACTGATTTCCATAACGGTTGTACTAGTTTACATTCCCACCAACAAACCAGAAGGGTTCCTTTTTCCCTGCAGACTTTCCAGCATTGAAATTGCATTAAATCTATATACAGATTTTGGAAAATATGGCTATTCTGACAGTATTGGTTCTGCTTCTCCAACAGGGGATATCTTTTCATTTTTTGGTGTTCTCTTCAATCTCCTTTTTCAGAGTACTGTAGTTTTCACGGTAAAGGTCTTTCAGTTCTTTAATCAAGTTAATTCCTAAGTTTCTAGTTTTTCTTGATGGTATTGTATTTCTAATTTTTTTTCATTGAGCTCATCATTGGTGTACAGAAATGCTACTGGATTTTGTGTGTACATTTTGTATTCTGCTAAACTGCTGAATTCAGTTATTAATTCCAGGAAACTTTTGTTGGAATTTTTGGGGTCTATGAAAAGGATCATATCATCAGTAAATAATAACAATTTGACTTCTTCCTTCTCCTGTGTATGTCCCTTTTATTTTCTTCTGCCGGATTCCTCTGGCTAATGTCTTGAGTACTACGTTGAACAGGAGTAGCAATATTAGACATTGTTTTCTTAATCCTGACTTTGGAGGGAAAGTTTTCAGCTTTTCCCCATTTGATACAATGTTGGCAGTAAGTTTGTCATACATGACTGCCATTGATCTTGTAAGCATAGGAACACAGCACTCAAGTACCTAAAGTGACTGTCTGACTTTATGATCAGGATCTGTGTGCTGTGTCTTGGACAGGAGCTCTCCATCCAGCTAGGTGGAGTCCAGCGTCCTCATGGATGCACAGGGCACTGGAGGGAATGACAGAGCGTCTGCTCACTGAATTCCCTCGTAAATGACTGACTCCTCTGACGCATGCCCTGTAGATGAGTCAGGTCAGCTTCCGCTCTCCAAAGGCAAATGAACTCAAAGCCCCTTCTTCCCAACCACCATCATCTCTGAGCTGAGCTCATGGGCTTCTACAGGCTTCTCCCTGACATGTGACCTTTATTCCATTGGCAAAAGGGGCTCCAGATATGGCAGGGTAAGCCTGAGTCTAAGAAAAAGATACGGTGAGGGCTTCCACTCTGAGGCCTTCCACTGCACAAGGAAGAATTCAGTAGCTACCACAAAAACAAAACAAAGAAATAATATTGATTAAAGTACATAGATATGATAGGACTCAGTTTCCTCATGTGAGGAAACTATGAACCAAGGGCAAAGCCTGTTAACAGCTTGTTTTTGTAAATAACATTTGATTGAAGAACGACCTTGCCCCACTCATTTAAGTGTGCACAGTCTATGACTATTTTTCTGTGGAAGAATTAGGTAGTTACAAGAGAGAACTATGTGGTCCCACAAAACTTAAAACCTGTACTCAGACATAACCACATTTCATAAGCAACTGCTTGTATGTATCATCCAGTGAAATTGGGATCACAGAGCTTGCCCCCAAAGCCTTTATACTAATGCGGAGACATGGGCCCCTAGCACCTACAGCATGTGCCTCTTGCCAGTGAAGGGAAGGGATCTGTACCTGCAGAGATATGTGAGTGGCATCTGGAAAATCAGAAAGCACCGTCATCACAGGCAGCTTTTAGCTGGACAGCAACCATCTCTACAGTGCAGTTTCCATCTTCACTTGATGAACTGTGTTAAGTCTGTGGTTACTGGGACCTGTGTCCTTGAGCATAAGCCTGTGTTCTCCAGCTCCACAGGGGCAGCCTTCTTACAAAGCGAGAGACAGAAATCTTACACAAAGTGCCCAAGTCCAGAGAGAATCTGCTCAGATATGCTCTGAAAATGCACCTTTCACATCCTTATTGGCACTGGGACACAAGCATGAGCTCTGTTAATGAGGAGGGCATTGCCTGTAGTTTACTGAGGATTCTTTGGCAGCTGTTTCCAGTTTTTTTAGTTATCTATCATTCATTAAATATATATGATTGTGCACTCACTACATACTACTTTTAGGCATTAAGAATAGACAATAAATAAGAAAAAAATTCTGCCCTCAATAATAATTACTGAATATTTATTATATGTCAAGCACTTTTCTAAAAGTTATGGTAACCATTTAAAACTCACAGCAATAATAAGAATTAAGTACTAGCATTTTCTCAATTCACAAAAGAAGAGACTGAGACACAGAAAAGTTTAACAACTCTCTAATCTCTCTCAATCTCTCTCTCTCTCTTCTCTGCAAGCTAATATTTGCAAGAGCTGGAATGTACACAGCTGGAGGGCTAAAATTTAAAAACAAAAGCTTTATCACTGCATTTATTACATATTTCTGCTTGCTACTTTGTTCCCACTCAGAAGTCATTTTATAGACTCAAAGGCCCAGAAAGGTTTAAGTGATTCTGCTAGGTCACCCAGCCAGGCAGAATAGGCCAATGCTGCTCCACTGGAAGGGTCTTGCTGAGACCCTCGAGAAGCCTTTTAACTTTAGAACCCAAAGAATCAATTCCACTGTGTCTCCATCTCCTGTCCTGCCCTGTGTCCCTGCACCCAGAATCTTGACACAACATTCAGGTGCCTCCTAGCAAAAAGTGTGTGCTCAGACAGTGAGAAGTAAACCTAAAAGCCTGACCATCAGGATGTGAGGAGGCCCAGAGCTCAATGTCCCCTAGCTTCAAGGTCATATGACTTTACTTTGACCTTCAGCCCATAGGTGCTTTACTCAAATCAGCCCAATAGGGAGGCACAAAGGAGAAGTCACCTCCAGAGCACATGTGCCTCCTTCTTTGAAAGGTCAGGTGGGTGTCTGACGTTATTGACAGCCATGGCAGGGCCAGCTGTCACCCTGAGATGGCAAAAGCCTTTAGGAGTAAACCCAAGGTGAATGGAAAGCTGAGGTTATTTGACTGCATGGGAAGTTGCCCTAAAAAGCAACAGGCCTGGATTCTTGTGCTCCTTGTAAAGGCATTCTAGCAGCTTCGGAGAGGTTCTCAGCATCAGTGAGATCAGCCTTCTAGGGATCACCACCCATGCAGCCCCCCACAATGAGTTCACTGCCCTGGGTTAAACAGCAGTAATCCCCCTAGGAAAGAAACAAACATATCAATGGTGTGTGCCTGCTGGGGGATGTTCTGAGAGTTGAGCGGGGGTCCCCATGTAAGGGTCAGTGAACCTACCGGGCAGGTCAAAGAGACTGACGGTGAATACCAAATGGATTCAGCCTATGATCTCGCTGTAGGTTTGCTCAGTCCCTGATCTACTCAGGAAATATTTGTTGAGCATCTACAAAGCACCAGGCATCTTTCTTTCCAGCAGCAAGAACAAAGAGGCAGATCTATGCTTCCTCAGTTCTTAGGGACCAACAAGCAAGTATACATACAAGAACCACAGCACCATGTTCTGAGTGTGGAAACTGAAATTTCAGCAAGAGAAAGAAATGCTAAGTCGGATGGTACCAAGAATGGGCTGATAACACAATCAATACCAGGAGACACATGTGGTCTCCAAATACCATAATCTCTTTATGCCTCCATTCTGTATCTGTAAAGTTAGGTTTAAAATCATTTTCTTCCTTAGAAATGTTCTGTGAGTCCTAAAGGCTAATACACATGAAGGACTTAGAGTAGCAGCCTGGCACACCCTGAGGATCACTTGAGAGTTCTCATTACTAGAGTGTTTTACACAAACAACCTGTGTGGTAGGGACTCTTGTCACTATTTCATAGGTGAGGAAACAGAAGCACAGAGAAGTTACGATGAAGTTTCACAGCTTCTAAGTGCTAGGGCGGGGATTTGAATCCAGGCTCCTGAGTCTGCTCCTGCTTGGTGCAATATAATTCTACCCTAAGACTCTGCCATGTGTGCTGTGCAACAACCCATCCCCAAAGACATAACATCGTAGCTAGACTTTAGTAACCACTGGTGTTTGTGAGGAGTTGGGGAGGGGGCAGATATCAGTGTATTTCTTTTTTTTTTTTAATTTTAAAAGTAAAAGCACAAAAACATATTAACAAACAGACACAAAGTAGCATAAGAAATAGTACAATCAAAACTGATCTACAGACAATGTGACATGGACTCAACAATGGTTGTTGCTTTACCTATTGATATCTTCGAAGTGTATATTCATGAACACAAATACTGGGCTCAAGGCCATTGGTCTAGGACTTAGAATCCTCACCCTACCACTTGCTAGTAACAGAACTTTGAGTGAGTGGCTGTCTACCGCGGCTTCCTCACATATAGAACGGGGATCGCTGCTCCTACCTTCCGTCGACAGCACAGATGAAACAGATTCACAACCTGAGTGCCCTTAGACTGTTACCTGATGTAGCAAGTGGTCAATAAACGAGGCTCTAACTTCATTTCTCGCCAGCTGCCTCCCAGATGCTTCTTTTGATAACTTCTGCCACCTGCCTCAAACTACCACCCACTCCCCATTCTCTTTACGGAAAATAGACAGTTACTTTCACTTTCTCTGGCTTAATGCACCCCCAGCAAAAACTCTGTTACTTTTCCTCTCACCCTCTGGGACCTCTTTGACCACTGCCATTCAGATTCCTCTCCTGTATCCATCCCTAAGCCCCAACATTTCTATGGCCGATTCTCAAGTCTGGTCACTTCCTGTCTCCCACCGTACACACAGGTATCTGTGCATCTGTACACCAACAACTCCCAATCCGTATGTCCCAAGAAGAGTGCACCCTTGAGTTCCTGGTCTTTATTTCTGCTCCCATCTCCACTTGGACATATGTCACTCTTTCTATCTGAGGATATTCTTTATTCCCTTATTCATTCTTGGATTGACATTATGGCTTATATCTAGCTGTTATGGTTTGTGCCTGGATGTCCCCCTTGTTTGCAGTCATAGCGTGGGCTTCTGGAGTTCATGATTGACCCATGGTCCAATGCTGGGATTATGGGTGTGAGTGCTACACCGTCCTGGGGCAGGTAGCTTGCATTCAATGTAAGGGAGGGAAAGAGGCTTGCTTGCAGCTCCTCCCTTTTGCTCTTGTTGCTTTTGCTGTCATCTGCAGCCATGAACTGTTGCCCTCCGCCATGTGCCACTCTGCCTTGGAGCCAGCCAAGTATGGACTGAAACCTCCACAACTGTGAGCTAAATAAGCCTTTCCTTCCTTAATTTTGGGCATCATTTATTTTCTTTCAGCATTGAGAGAAAAGTAACCAAGACACTAGCTACCCCCTAAAGCCTCACATGCTCGTAGGTGGGACTTCTAGGGTATGATTGTATTATGGGGATGTGCTATTTATTCAGCAGTGCACTAGTTCCCTGATGTGCTTACAGCCAAATGGGATGTTGAGAGGTGGAGCCTAGTGGGAGGAAGTGGGTCACTGAGGCGTAGCCGGAAGTGTCCATCTCCCTTCCATCTCCCTCTCCCATGTTATATCTCTCTGCTTCCTGCCGTGCGCAGTTCTCCTCTGCCATGCACAACTGCCATTTTGCCCTGCCTGGGAGCTGGCCAACTATGACTAAACTCTCTACAAACTATGAGCCAGAATAAACCTCTTGTTCTTTAACTTGTGGGTGTTGAGCACAGTGCACCTCAGTTCACGAACTTGATTCTTTCTGTGATTCTGATCGCAGACTGTTTTGTATAAGAACCAAGTCAAATTCAGCATTTAGATTCCACGTAGACCTTATGGGGAAATTTGATTCAGTTCTGATCCAGTTCAGTTTACAACCAGAATTACGGAAAGAACTGAGTTTGTGGGCTGAGAGACCACTCTGTTTTGTCCCAGCAATAAGAAACAACTGGCATTATACTTCAAGATGTATGTTGTCTCAATTCCTTACTGAAGCCTCCTGTCTCAGAACTAGGGAAAATAAGTGCTTTTTGAAGTATATATTTCACAGACAAATTGGGAGGTCTTTGATGTTAGACTATGTCTCATTCCCCTTACCTTTTTATGGCTATAATCACCCTCACTTTACTTGGGAAGAAACATACACTGACCATCACATAGTGAAAAAGGATCTGCACAGGGACAGAAACACAAACACATGGACCTTGAACCTAAAACTTCTCTCTGCTCCACTTGGACAGGCCAGAAGCCTTTATACGCCCCAGGTCTACACTGCAGAGAATGTAAATAACATTGCTAGTTTTTCTCCATGCCCTTGTAAACCTTCCGCAGTAGAAAAAGGGAAACGGGAGCCAGGTATGGTTGTGTACACCTGTAATCCCAGCACTGGGGAGGCTGAGGCAGGAGGAGCACTGCAAGTTTGAGGCCAGCCTGGGCTACAAAGTGAGCTCAAGACCATTCTGAACTGCATGGTGAGACCTGGTCTCAAAAGGACAAGAAAAAAAAAAGAAAAGAAAGGAAAGTGGAGGTCTGGGTAGATGATCCAGGTAAAACTATTTGCTTTTTTCTCTTATTTTTTAGGTCTTCCGAGCAAGCTAGTGAGTGCAGCCCAGAGATTCGAGGGTCTCTATATTCTTAGATTTCACTAATTACCTAGATGGGCCCTTCAGGTGCTGGCTCACTTTGCTGGATCTTCCTGTCACAGCCTTTATACAGTAAGCAAATCACTCGACAGACATGAATTTTCTTCCCTTATCCTGTGTTCTCACAGGACCACGGTCGGTGAAGATCCTGGTTTCCATGGTGACCCATTTTCCTTATCAGATGCCTTTAGTACAGGGACTGGATAATGTAGTTTGGGGCATTAGTGTGTGTGAGAAAACTTTATGGTAAAACATAAAACTTAAATTCATCTTTTCTTTCTGAATAAATAACCCAGAGTGGCCATGATTCCCATTTAGCAATGGTCTAAATGTTTAAAAAAAAAATTTAAGGGAGGAAGGTACCATCCCATTTTCAGGCACTTAAGTCTGAAATCTAAGCCTTTTAGGGGGTATGAGAACTGGCCTTGGCCTCTTGGCCTATGGCTCACTACAAAATTCTTGGCTATGGAGCACTACAAAATTCTAGGACTCCCCTGAGACCTTTAGGAGGTCTGCAAACAATGAGGTATTCTCTATTTAATTGTTGAAGGTTTCCATTGTGTCTTCTCGATTTCTATATTAGGTTACAGATAAGAATTTTGTTTTCAAGAAGATAGCCTGCAACCTATTAAAAAAAAATTGAAAACAAAACCATTATATTCAACTTGACAGGGTAAATTAATGGAACTGGAACATACCTAGAACTCAGCTTGGAATAGATCTGTAGATTTCTTGTTTTGTCAAGAAATATTTTTCAGATGCAAATACAAATCTGGGAATATTGGAAAGATAATTAAGCAATAAACTCACTCTTAGCTTCTTACACCACCCCTACAGTGCTACATCCAGAAGCATCAGGACTATCTCCTCAGTCATTTCCTTGGTCCGGAACCACTTGGACTCCCTTATCCTGGCACTGCACTCTCCTTCCTTCACCCTCTCCCTCCCTCTCCTTCCTTCCACTTTCTGCCTCTGCAGTCTGCGCCTTCCCATTTGGTGGTTAACATTAAACTCAGTCTTGATGTTTGACCCAATGTTCTCAGAAGTGCAACCATGGTTTGTTTTAAATACAAGGCTAGCTTTCTTGCATCGGGCTACATCTTGCATCACATGCTATTATGGTTTGGATAAAAATGTTCCCCAAAAGGTTCATGTGCTCAGAGATGGCGGCCATAGAAGGTGATTGGATGATGAGGGTATGAACTTCCTCAGTGCATTAATTCTTTCAGGTATTCACGGTTCAACGGGCTATTAGAAGGTCATGTGTAGGTGGAACACATAGATCCCCAGGGCGTTACCTAGAAAGGTGTGTCTTATCCCCAGCTCTTTCCTGTCCTTTCTGCTGCCTAACTGCCATGAGGTGGTGAACAGCTTTCCTCTAAAATGTCTTGTGCCATAATGTTTCTGTTTCACCACAAACTGGAAAATGAAGGAGCCAAGTGACCATGGACTAAACCCTCTGAAACCACAAGGCAGAATGAATCTTTTCCTCTGGTATTTTGTCAAAGCCTCAGAAAACTAACACACATGCACAAGTTTAAATATCACACCATTTCTCTGCTGTGGAAACTGAAGGTAAATAGGGACCAAACTGTATAACAGACACTTGGAAAGAGGAAAAAAAATGTTCAAATGGGAAGAGGCACAAGGGAGCGGGAGGGCAAGGAGGGGAAAAGAAGAAAAGGAAGAGAGGGAAAAAATGCTTTCATAAATAAGGAGGGGAAGAAGGTTTGAACAGAGGGAGGGAATTGGGGAGAAAAGAACAATCAAGATATATTACATAGAGGTACAGATTACCTATGACCTATAAGGCACAACTATTAAAAAAAAAAAAAAACTAACACAGACTTACATTGTATTTCTTCCTCCACCTCAGACTGACTTAGGTGACACCTATTTTGAGTCCACTAAACTCATGAAATTCTGCCCTGCAAATTAGGACCGGACAAATCTTACTCAACATTCCAGCCCATGAGGAAGAAGAACAAAACAAATCTCAAAACGTACTAATAAGCTCCTACTAAGTATAAAGAATGGAACTGTAGTTACTAACTCCGCAGAGATTTGTTTAACCACACTCCCGCTTGGCTCCACTCAATACCCCAGGCCTGGAGTTTCAGAAGCTATGACCTCTCCACACAGGATGGTCCCAAAAGTAACGGAAAAGACAGGACAGAATGCAACTGTCTGGGAAACTTCCCCCAACATGATAGGCTCAAGACTTACAGGGAGGCAGTCCCAACTGTGGACTGTAAACAGACACAAGCATTCGCTCTGGTGCCTGCTCTTCCACTCTCCTTCCCCCTCACTTCCCCACTGGTAGTGCAGCTCCAGCTGCTGAAAAGTCCCTCCCCTGCCATGATCCTTCACACATCTGTTTGTCCGTGCTCCTTCCTCTTCTGGAAGTGCTTGCTCTGCATTTTCCTCTGCCAGCTGCCGCTTAATTACTCATCATATGTTGCCCACATCTAATTCATACATGAATGTCCCTGGAAGCCAGAAGCTCCTTAATAAATCTGAGTGAATACATGCTCAACCCAAGTTTCTACCTATCCGGATTTTTCACGCAGAATTAGGCTACTGCCTTCTCCATAACCCCATAACCCTTTGTACACATCTGCACCAAAACTCATAACAGCATACTCTGCTAAACTTAGTGATTTGTGTGTGTCTCAAACCCTTAAGAGTAAGGATAGTGTCTTAGATTATATTTTACATGTCACATATTTTGCTAGTACCTATAACACCTCTATGGAATTAACACTGCTTGATATATATTTTATATATAGTCTGCACCCAAAAAAAGTGATGGATAAAGCAATAATATAAGAATAAGCCAGGTATGGCCACACACCTATAAAATCCCATCACTCAGGAGGCTAGGCATGATCACAAGACTGAGCCAAGCCAAGGAACACAGTAACTTAGTCAGCACCTATCTCAGAAATTAGATAGATAGATAGATAGATAGATAGATAGATAGGGTGTATCTTAGTGTGAAGGCCCTGGGTTCAAAAAGAAAATAGAAAAACAATTTTTGCAGGTACAAAATAAAGAAGATTCATTCACACTAATGATAGTGCTAAAGGCTATACAGAGATCTTGGTGTAAGGTCTGGGAAATTACTGGAAGTGTGCCCAATACGCGGGCAGCGGAGGGTGTTCCGAGAGAGGAGATGCTCTAAGAAAGGTAAGGAAGACCGAAAGAATATGGCAGACCTGCAGAGTGACGATGCCAGTGTGTCTGGAGCTGAGGAGAAGTGGGTCAATACGGTACTAAGTACGCCAGGCCCTTTCTCAGAAGAACAAAAGATGGCTTGGTAGCCATATTGGGAGTGAGGATTTTACTACTGGGAGTGGGGAGGCAATGGCGAGCCACCAGGGTAGGGGCGCGGTCAGATGTGTGTTCTAGAAAGATAAACATTGACTGATGCTATATGAGAGATTGGAGACCAGAGACCTCTCCAGAGCAGCTGCCCTTGCTCCTGTCTGGGGAACTGGTGAAGATTTGGACTAAGACAACCAATGTAGAGTTGGAGAAGAGGGAAGGACCTGTAGATCTTTGGGAAATGAATGGACAATTCTCTCTAATTCTGCACAAAAGACGCCCAGATACAGAAAGGAATTGATGAAAATGTAAAATAAAAGAACTGAAATGAGCCAGGTGTGGCGGAGCACACCTGTAATCCTCACACTCAGGAGGCTGAGCCAAGGATCACCAAGAGTTTGAAGCCAGACTGAGGCTACACCGTGAGACCTAGCTCAAAAAAAAAAACAAAAAAAAAAAAACCAGATGGTCGGGTGATCTGAACTGCCCAGACACTGAATGGCCTTCTAGAAGAAGAGTTCAAATACAGAGGTTCAGGAGATATCATGGTGAACAGAGAACTGAACCAAGAAAAACTTTCTGCCGCATTTTACGGGAGTTGCAAGACTGGTGTGGAAAGCTGGATTCTTGGCCGAGGTTCACATTCAGCTGAGGGAGGAGAGTAACTCGTGCGTGACTAATGGCCCTGTACCAGGCCCTTCCTCAGAAGCTGTAATGGGAACCGCTGACAGATGGGGGGAGTGTTCTCAGCAGTCCTCGGGTAGAGACAGTGGCAAAGCTTGCCCCCAAAGGCAGGTGAGGCGCTCTTGTAAAATGTCCTAACTGTTGGCGTGGGCTATTCCTCAAGCACCCGGAACGCTTCTACCCATTTGGAAGGAGGACCCGAACATCTTAGCCAGGGGAACTCATGGGGGCCTTCCTCCTGGCTGCTGCTCACTTCCTTACCTGCAGAGATGCCAATAGAAACCACTTTGCAAAACAGCTGTGAGCAATTGATGAGAAAATGGCTGTGAAGGTTCTTGGTAAACTAAAGCACTGATAGATGGTGGGAGATTAGTACTACTATTTTATAAGGTAAGAACTTCACCTGCTATTTATTTCTACACATTCCTAAGAAAAATATGTTCTGTTTCTACATGATTTGTATAAACCATCTTAAGTGGTAGCGATTTTTTTCTGATGTAAATATAACTCTTCTCTTAAAAAGGGAAGTGATGCTCTGCTGGTGACCAGCACAGCACAAACGTGAGTGAGGTCTCCCTGGTGGCCTGGGAAGGAGAGTCTCTCAGCATTTGCACTGGCTCCAAGAGGCAGAGATACAAGGAACTGACCACGAGGCAAGGAGAGAAGACTTTTGCAGTTCGAAAGTTTCCAAAGGAAGCTACCAAAGGCTTGCTGCACCTCTGCACAAGTCTGGGGCTGAGGGGAGAAAGAATAGCTTGAAGTCTTGAGCTGTGCCACTTCTCATAACAGATGGGTGGGGAGAGGGGAAAACATGCAGACTAAGGAGAGCTAAAGAAAACTCATTTACTTATTTATAGTTATTCATCAGGTTGTTTTTCCTTTATCTTATGTTCATGAGCTTATTTAGAAAACACGTTTGCTGTCATTATTCCAAATAGTCCTTACACTATGACACACAGGCAAATGTTACTGAGGCTTATTGGTTTGATTTTGGTTTGGGTGTGGGTTTGGGGTTGGATTGGGTTGGGTTGGGTTGGGTTTAGTTCGGTATGGTTTGGTTTAATTTCTTTGAGACAGTCCACTTGCTCTAAGCTAGTGGGTCTCAAACTTCTTGAAGTAGGGTAGAGATCCCTAAGTTCACCAGAGTTCCCCAAGTGCAGAATTCTGATATTGACCAAAGTGCGAGATCCAGTGTGCTAAGCAGTTGCTTCTTGGGGTGAAATCAAGAAAGAGAGGCTCTGAATGTCCCCTGCTTTCCCCCTGGCCTGAGGTAGGGAACGAGTTCCCAGGTGATGAATCTGTAGGACTTAGTTAAGGATGCCCGGCTCTTGCTCAGTTGGCAGGTATTCCAACCTCCAGAAGGATGCTGTTCCCACTGCACTCCTATGATGCCTTCTCCAAGATATAATTTCACTCCTCAAACACTGTCTTGTTCAATGAACATTGACAAAGCCACTACTATGTCCCAAGGGCTGGGCTAAACCAGCCACACACCCAGAACACAGCATCATAAGTCCTGTAAGAAAGAAGTGAGCCAGAGGAGGGGAGAAAAAGCCTCCTAGAGGAAGTAACACTTGAAAGTATGAGTGCACCAAGCAGGGAAGGGGAAGCAAATTCATGGTAGGGGAAGCAGCTGGCAGCAAGACCAGTGGTGCCTGGGCACAGGGAAAAGAGGCGAGGTCAGATATGAAGGGCAGCTTAGGCTTGGCCCTCACAGTGGGGAGCCTTCCCTTCCTCGCTAGCATACCTCTCCATCGCTCTCCTCTCTGCTTTTCCCCCTCCCCTGTAGGAGGCCAGAGGAGAGAAAAGCAAAGAAGGAAGGGAAAAGCAGGCAAAGGAAGAGCGCAGCGCGGGAAAAGGTCATTCCTGTACCCTTTTATCAGCTCCATCTTTAAATGCTATTGCTCATGTTTTATATGGAATTAGCAGATTAATGACTTCCGGCCTCCAGAGACGTCCCTGCAGAATATTCAATGAGAAGGGCTCTGGGCCAGCTTTCATGGTACAGGTTAGGTGGGTCCAGCTCAGACCTGAGTAATGGTTCCTCACCTCCTGACTTCAGGGACCACCCCTTCAAGTTGTGATTTGATTTTATTTACATTTTTAGTGGCTGTTAATTGAGAAAATAAAGTATAAAAGAAAAAATCTGTTCTTAATTTGGCTAGAGTAATCATGGAGAACCTATGGCAGACCTGCTGCAGCAGGCTGTGTATATCATTCAAAGTTCTAAAAAGTTCGCCATCACTGAGCTAGAGGAAGTCACATCAATCCCATGCGATAGCACTCACCCATGTTGGAAAGTCCATTGTACAGTGAGCTGTATCAAAGACAAATGGCACACACTGACAAATATCTGTAACATATGTGATAGATCAAAGACAAACGCTTTACTATATAAAGAGCTCTTACAAATTAATAAGAAAAAAACCAAACGCTCGGTAGAAGAAATAATGCCTGACAATCATAGTACAGAAAAAGTGACTGGAGATCACCACTTTCACCCATGATTGGGAAAGTGTTAATGGGTATTTGGAAGGAAATTTGATGATAATTATCAAAATGGAAAATATTCTATTGCTTGACACAGAAATTCCACTTCTAGAAATTTATTCTAAATACAAGATCATATATGTTCACAAAGAATGTCAAATAAGTTGGATTCCATAAGGGGCAATCATAATACAGATTTATTTTTTTCCTCATGAACTCACTTACTTCGTCCTTTAATTGCAAAAACCAGTCTATAATTTCAAAGCACACCAGTGTGTTTATCAGCGCTGGAACAAATCTCATCTGGAAGGGTCTCCCCTGTCAGCTTTGGCTCCTCCAGATGCAGATGCCAGCTAGGGGGAAGAAGGCGAGCATGTCCTCTCTGTTCTCCTCTGTGTTGGTTTGGGGCTTATTCTTGCAAGGGGAACAATATATAATACAGGACATATATTTTATAAGATTATTTATAATAGTCACCCAAAGAACGATATACAGAAGAGTGCAGAAAATCTGTCCACACACTGAGACCAAGGAATCCAGCTAAGGGCCTGGATCCCACGACAGTGTCCTACATTGAGTCCAGCTGAAGGCCTAGAGCTCATAACAATGCCTCCCACAAGTCCACCTGGAGGCCTAGAGCCCATAACAGTATCTCATGCAGGCCTGTTTCATGGATCTGCACTGAGAAGGCCTAAAGGTCAGTGGTGGAATCTAGGAAGTCTGTGCCAACATGATGAAGGATCCGCACTGGAACCAGGAAGCAATGCTCAAAAGAACCAGAGCTCGCTTGAAAGGTACCTCAGCCATCCTCAGCAACAGTGAGGTCCCGAGCTCCTCCAATGATCAGAGAAGCCAATGTAGCAAGCTTCCCCAGGAAACCAGCTGCACACCATCTTCACTTCCAGAGCCAAAAAGCAATGCTCAAAGTGAGGACCTGAGCTCCCCCAAAGTGAACCAAAGCCATTCTCAGTGCCAAGGAGGTCCCGAGCTCCTTGGAGGATGAAAACAGCCAAGTTCATCAGGAAAGCCAGCGTGACGAGCAACTCCAAAACAACCAACGGCTTCCACCAGCTCCAACAGCCATTCTCTGCTCCCAAGAGCCTCAAATTTTCCTTCTCCAGTTCTGCCTCTTATGCTGCCAGCAATAATGCCCAGGTGGGCCTCCCACACCCAGCACCACGCTTACTCAGGTCAACTGAGGGTGATAAGTTGCCCACCGGCTATCAATCCACTACACCCTCACATAGCTACCTGAAACAGGACAGGAGCTAGAAAAAGAAAAAAGCAAGAAAAGAGGGTAGAGGTTGCCAAGACTTCTGGGAGCTGGGCCTCTGTCCTTTGGGCTGGGTGTTTGTGTGGATTCCCTAGGTGTCCTGCCCTTGAGCATTTCTACAGACCTTTGCCTAATGTGAGAAGTTCCCCTACCCTACCATTTCCTATTTCCGCCTCTTCTGCTGTTTCAGAGGGTCTCTAGAAAGTGTCATCAGGACAATTTAAGTTTCTCCTGCTGGTCCTTTTTTGGCCCACGGACCAAGTGCTTTGCTCTTCTCTGCTCCCCGGCTCCTGGTAGAGTTCGTTCTCCACCACCTCAGGCCAGCTCTTGGGAACAATCTTGTGCTACCAAACTCAGATCCCAGGGACTGGTGCCAGGCCTCTGAGAGTTCTTTTCAGCCCTTGTATAATCTATCCTAACTTACCTTCTTATGTGAAATAGTGGGGAGGGGCACAGCAGACACTGACAACTGTCTCCAAAGAACGTCTCCTCTAGGCCTCGCCAACTTCATGCCACATTGAAAGCCTCGAGTCGGCGAAGGTCCTGGCTGGCGTAACACACTACACCTTCCCCACAGGGCCTGCGCAGGTGGTCTAGCACCTCATTTGGGACTGAGACAGGGATATTCGGTACCTATTGTATCATTTCTAGGGATTTAGAGCCTCACTCAAAAGCTGAGAGTTCCATTTTAACATCCTGTTATATGCATGTTCCACATACATCATTTACAGCACTATAATGGGAAAAAATAACCTCAGTGTCTGGTAAGTAAATTAATGGAGCAACCATATAATAATCTGCACATGTTATTATAGAAAAAGCTCTACACACTATATTAAGGCTTTAAAACAGAAGAATGCAGTATGAAATGGGCTTTCATTTGTATGCAAGTGTTTTCAAAAGGACATTTTGTTTTAAAGGGATGGCTCTGTCTGCATAGAAATTTAAGAAGTAGATTGAAGATAGGGAAAGTAAAGAAACCAGCCACTCATTGTAGAGTTGTTTTGTTTTGTTTGGTTTTGTTTTAGTACTGGGGATTAAATATATTACCTCACACTGAGTTGCATCACCAGCCATTTTTTAAATGTTATTTTGAGACAGGGTCTTCCTAAACTAACTGCTTTGAACTTGAGATCCATGTACTTTAGTCTCCTGATCATCTAGGATTAGAGTCATGTATAATTATTAAGACTTTCTGAAATTATACCATGATGCATTTGTATTATGAATTTTAAACCTATTATAGTGTAACTATGGTTGATAACAATTAACTACATGTTTCAAAATACCTAGTAGATTTTGAATGTTCAAAAAGATAATAAATTTTAATAGCCAATTACTCTGATCTAATCTGATTATTTCATGTTGATGCCTATATTGAAATATCATGATAGAACCCATAAATATGAGCAATTATTAAGATTAAAATATATAGTGAAGCTGGGCATGGTGGCACATGTCTGTAATCCCAGCACTCAGGAGGCTGAGGCGGGAGGATTGTTGTGATTTTGAGACCAGCCTGGGCTACAAAGTGAGCTCAAGGCCAGCCTGAACTGCATAGCAACACCCTGTCTCACAAAGACCAAAAAAAAGAAAAAAAACCCAGTTGATGTTCCACCCAGTAGAGATCACCGGGGAATGGGAGAAAATACACTGTGACAAAGAAAACATTCTTAGGATGGTAGCAAAGCCATGCACCTCTACCAACTGGTCTTCAACAATGGTGCTAAGAACATACTTTGGAGAAAAAGTCATTCTTCAATAAATAGTGTTGAGAAGTTTGATTTCCACTTGCAAAAGGATAAAACTAGACCCCTATCTCTCACCATATAAAACAATCAACTCAAAATAAAGACCTAAATGTAAAAATTTCAGTATGAAACTAATAAGAGAGAACACAGGAGAAATGTTTCCAGACATTAGAATAGGCAAAGACATTTTTGGATCAGACTGAAAAAGCAGGGGAACCAAAAGCAAACCTAGGCAAATGAAATTGTACAGCAAAGTAAAAACCTTCTGCACAGCAAGGGAAATAATCAAGTGAAGAGACAACCTATAAAGTGGAAGAAAATAATGGCAAACCATACATTTGCCATCAGAAATAAATATACAGAATCTATAAGGAACTAAACAGCAAAAAGCACCTAAATAAGCAAATTAAATAATGATCATCGAGCTGGACATGGTAGCACAAGCGGGAAATCCCAGCACTCTAGCAAGCTATCGAGGAGGAGAGCAAGCTTGACCTCAGCCTGGGCAACTTAACAGCTTAAGGGACTCTGTTGCAAAGTAAAAAAAATTTAGGATGGTCTGGGGATGTAGCTCAGTATGAAGGCCCTGGGTCAATCCCCAGCGCCACAGTGCACACACACATACTAAGTAAACAATTTTTTAAATGGGTAACACATCCAAACAGTCATTTCTCAAGGAAGTACATACAAATGCCTAAAAGGTACACAAAAAAATGTTCAACATCATGAATCACCAGGTAAATGAAAATCAAGACCACAATAGGATATTACCTCATCCTAGTTAAAATGGCTATTATCAAAGATGGGCTGGGATAATAGGACATGCCTGAAGTCCTAGAACTCAGGAGACTGACGCAGAAGGATCAAGGTTTCAAGGCCAGCCTGGGCTACACAGTGAATCTGAAGCAGGCCTGAGCTACACAGTGAGATCTGATCTCAAAACAACAGAAAGCAAGGCTGGGCATAGTGGTGCATGCCTGAAATCTCAGCACTTGGGAGGCTGAGGCAGGAGGATCACTGCAAATTCAAAACCAGCCTTGGCTACAGAGTGAGCTTGAGGCCAGCCTGAAGTGCATAGAAAGAGTCTATCTCAAAAAGACAAAACCAAAGATCACAAGTGCTGGTGAGGGTGCAGAGCAAAGGGAGCCCTCTCCTATTGTCAGTGGGAATGTACATTAGTAGAGTTATTATGAAAATCAATGTAAACGTTACTAGAAAAGTTAAAAATAGACCTACAGATGACCCAACAATCCCACTATTATATCCTAAGGAAGTGAAATCAGTATGTGAAAGAGACATCTGCACTCCTATGATTATTGCAGAACTATTCACAATAGCCAAAAAATGGAAACTACAAGTCTATTAACTGATGCATGGATACAAAGGAATACTAGTCAGTCATTAAAAATGATGTGATGCTGTCATTTAAGACAACCTGAATGGAACTGGAGATCCTTATTTTATGCAAAATAAGCCAAGCACAGAAAGAGAGGTATCTGCTCTTAAGTGGAATTAAAAAGTTGATCTCATAGGTGGTGAAAGTATATAGGCTGGGGAGATAAGGGAAAGAAAGGGATAGGGAGGCAGATTAATAAATGCTTAATTCTAGCTGGATGGGAGAAAGACATTTTGGTGTGTTATGACACCCTTGGGTAACTAGATAAAATAATAACAGATATTTTTCAAAAGCTGGAAGAAAAGTTGTATATGTTTCTACCATAAAGGAAAAATAAATATTTGAGGAGATAGATATATTTGCCCTAGCCTCAGAGATAGCATACCTCTGCATGTCCCCCACACCTCCAGGTGACTGGACCAGAACTAGAGGCTGCTGCCTTTTTATGAGCAGATCGTCAGTGGGCATCTTTCCATACACAATTGCTCCCAGTAACAACATTACCATCCATTAGGTCCGTTAGGTGGGACTGTTGCTGCATCGTTTAAAATATGGACAGACCTAGCCCAAATCCCACAACCTCCTTTCCCTGCCAGTCCCTCTCTGCAGCCCTGCTCTCTGACAATGGCTGACAGAGTGCAAGCCTTATGACAATGGCTGACAGAGTGCAAGCCATGTAGCTGACACAACTTACAAATCACAATGAGCAGCTGATGACCTCTACAAGGGGACCCACTGACCTACATTATGGCTTCTTCTTCCACAGCGTGACTTTCCCTGCAGCCATCCAGTGGAGAAAGTTGGAGAGAGGAGAAATGTTATATTTACATTGCACAATCACAGATCAAATTTGGAATGAAAAACAAAATCTGTCTGCATTCACCTCACTAAGACAAAATGTAAATCACCCATGAACTGTCTTACATATGGCCAGCAGCTTCATGCTTGGCTCCACACTCCATGTGGGTTCCCTGTCCACTCTCTTCTGCCTTTAGGTAACTGTCTTAGTTATTTTTCTCTTGTTGCTGAAACAAAATACCCAAAACCCAAAGTTAAAGGAGGAAAGGTATATTTGGCTCACAGTTTATAGAGGTTTCAGTCCAAAGTTGGCTGGCTCCAAGGCAGGGTGGCATGGCAGAGGGGCATCACAGAAGAAAAACAGCTGAGGGCAGGCATAAGGCAGCAAGCAGTAAGGGACAAGCAACAAGAGCAGCCCTCTTTCTGTCTCTTAAATTTTATCCAACCTATCTTCCCCTTAGGGTGGGGAGCACTCACACCCTTAATCCTAGCATTGTACTGTGAATCAATCCCAGCAACATGTCCTGATCCCAGCATCACACACCCTAGAACCAGCCACCTCTGAAAAGTCCCACCTATGACTGCATAAGGCTTGAGTTGGACAAGTAGATACAAGCCATCATGGTAACTGTGTGGGCCTACTCCAACCTTGTGAAAAAAAAGGGATTAATAGGCCTAGGGAAGTTCTAGACCCCAAGAGAGGGAAAGATGAGAGCTACTTATTCTGGAGAAGAAAATGTCCTATGACTGACAGAATTGTCATCAAAAATCTCAAAGAGTTGTCCCATGAGAAGAAGTATAGGCTGAAATGCAGTACAGGTACAAAAGTTGAGCCAGAGACAGTGGTGCACACCTGTAATCCCAGAACTCAGGAAGCACAGGCAGGAAGGTTGCTGCAAGTTTAAGGCCATCCTGGACTACATAGTGAGACCAGCTTGAACTACTGTCTCAAAAAAAAAAAAAAAAAATAGGTGCAAAAGTTTGGAGCAATAGGCTGGCAAATTTTTTAAGCTAGACAAGAGAGAACTTTTTAACCATTAAAACATCCAGTTTAAAACTCTGATAGTCAGAGTCAAAATCAGCAACCTCAAGAAAAGCACCAAGGGTGTTGAGCGTGGGCCCATAGAAGAGCAAAAGGGAGGTGAAGGTAAAGCCATGGCAACATCAGCAGCGCTGTCTGAGCAAACGCAACTGGTCGTCACCAAGAGGTCACAGCCATCCCCAACTATTTTATTGTTTCTGTGAAATTCACCTGCACCAGGGCACGACCTATGCTTTTTTCATCTCAGAAACCTGAATTAACCAAAACAGGGCAACATTAGTCTTTTAGTTACTTTTTTCTCATTGCTGAGACAAAATACCCAACACCCAAAATTAAGGAAGGAAAGTTTTACTTAGCTCACAGTTTGTGGAGCTTTCAGTCCATAATCTGCTGGCTCCAAGGCAGAATGGCATGGCACGGGGGCAACACCTCAAGGCAACAGGAAACAGCAAAAGCACAAGAGCAAAAATGGGGAAGAGCAAGCCTCTTTTCCTCCCTTATATTGTAAGCAGGCTTCCACCCCCTAGGGCAGGGGAGCGCTCACACCACCTCCTTGCCCTCCTCTTACATGAAGATGTTTACAAAGTGAGGGCCCTGGCCCCCTGTTGAGTCACTTAGTTAAACTTCTCAAGTTGACACAATGAATCAACCATTACAATCCACCCCTTGGCAACTTGGCAACCAGACGCATTTCTTTAAACCAGTTTCCAGATACATGCTTATTCTTATCATTTCACAAATTGAACATTATAACACAGGTGAAACAATCCTTAAGAATAATTATTAAGTCTATCAACATTATATTACATTAGAACCATAATTACATTTCACCCCTGGTCCTCCAAAGATTCATGCACATTCCTTTATGCAAAAGACATTTATTCCATCTGAAAAAGGTGCCAAAGTCCTAACAGTTCAGCATTGCTGAAAAGTCCTAGTCCCAAGTCTCCTCCAAGATAAGGCAAACTCTTTTTTTTTTTTTTTTTTACCAAACAGACATCCATTTACAAAATAGCATAAGAACAATACAAGCAATAGTAAATTACAGACAAAGTGGTAGGAAATTAACAATGGTTGTTGTATTACCTATTGGTATCTTCAAAGTGGTTTCTCTGGAAAGCAAATACAGACATACAAGATTGATTAAATAATTAATCATTAACTGTTCCATTCAGTAAAGTGATAGAAGTAAGTAGTACAACTATGTTAGCTATCCTGTATGTACATATATACATAATTTCCCCTTCTTTTTTTCTCTTTTCCCTCATCCCAGTTGCTCTTTACTTTCGAGCAGTTTCCTTTCATTTCACAATGTCTATCATCATGGCTGCTCCGCTGTGGGCCCCGCAGCTGCTCCACTGTGGGCCCCGCTCAGGGCACCTCATGGACTGGACCTGCTCCCACCCATAGCACGACAACAGGGCAGACCCGGGCGGTCTGCTGTGAGCATATGTGCTTTCCCACCTCCAACCATGGTAGTTTGTTTACACCCGTGTATGTTATAGTATAGTCTGAGGCAGCTATATCTCTTCCCAAGGCGAGAGTCCAAGGATATAGATAAACCCAGGAGTACAGTTATTATCACAGGGAAGATGACTGATTGAGTGGTAGGGCAACGGAGATGAGGGAGGAGAAAAATTGAATGATCAAATGGGCTATCATCTGTGTAACTGAGTAACAAAGGTGAAGGTAACATTATGTAGGACAGTATCCAGAGCTAATTCCCTTCTACTTTCTCTATAATTCTGTATTTCCTCAATCGTTTTTGTATTAACAGAAGTGAAGATAACTTTATATTATACAGCATCCAGTGCAAATTCCCTACTATCTTCTCTATAATTTGGTATTTCCTCTAATGTTTTTGTGTTAACTAATATGAAGATAACTAGGTAATACAACATCCAGTGCTAATTCCCTACTATATTGTGTATAACTTTGTATTTTCTGTATTGTTTATGGCTTTTCTGGTTCATATGTCTCCATTCTGTTCTCTTTAAAATAAAATTTTTAAAAAATGTCTATCATACCTCCTAATTTTTATTCATTCTTTCAGGTTCTTACACTAGTGAGACTAAGACAAACCCTTAGTTGCAAGTCCCTGTATAAATGAAAAGTTAGACACTTCCAACATTCAATAGTGCAAAATAAACATTTTCATTCCAAAAGTTACAAACAGAAATACAAAGAATTGAGATCAAAGAAAGTCCAAAATCCAGCAGGGCAAACATTAAGTCTTATAATTCCATGTCCAGTATCTGAAACAATCTGTGGCAAATTGTGAGTTCCAAATGGCTTGAGTGACTCCACCCTTATAGAACTTCTGGTGGTTAGCACCCACAGCTTCTCTCTTAAGGATGCTTTGCTCCCTCCTTGCAGCTTTTCTTAGATGACCACATTCCAGGCTTTTCCAAATTTGGGGGGTCTCCACTGCACCTTTGGCTTCACACTAACCACTTCACACACTACCCTCTCAGGGGAACACTGCCTGACCTCCCAGACCTTCTGAAATCAGGGTGGAAGCCTTCTTAACTCCGTAACTCCTGCATTCTGCATGAACCTAAAGCCAGCATGGTGTGGAAGATGCCAGGGTATGCTGCCAGTTGGAGTAGTAGCCAGGCTTTCTTCTTTCTTAGCTATAGGGGTTGAGCGCCTGGATCTCTGGGTACTCTGAATCCAATTCTGAGGAGCAAATTTTTTATGCTGCCACCATTCCTGAACATGGTGCTCTGTGGCTTTCTCCTCAAAGCAGTCTTTCATTTTTGCAGTTTTGAGGCTACAAAGGGTGGAGATTTGCTTCTTCTTGCGTTGCCCTCAGGTCATCTTTTTTATTCTCCTGTCCCTCAGCTCTATCTTTGTAGTCCACAGCTATACAAGAGCTTTTTATTTCACCAAAGTCACAACATTTTAAATCATCTTGTTGAGCTCTTTGCTCTTGATTCTCAACATAGAGCTGGCTAAAAGCCCCCAACAATAGGCATGTCACAGCGTCAACATTTTACTGCCTTGAAATTTCTTCTGCCAGATTAATTAGGCCACTGCCCTTAATTTCAATCTCAGGAAAAGTCTCTGGATATGAGTAAAATGTAGACAAACTTTCTTCTTAGCCATAACACACTTCATCTGGAGTCCAGTAACTCATGTAGTCCTTTTTCCCAACAGATACCTCCCAAACCCGGCCTTTACTGTTTTTTTTTTTCAGTCTTTTGAACTCCAACCAGAGTCTCCCATACAGAACAGCCAAAGGCGTTCCAGCTGTACTCTTTTAGGCGACATCTCTGAATCTTTCCAAATTCTTCCCTCAAGTCATTTCCAAAGGCTCATGAACCACGTGGTCAGGTGTAGACACAGTAAGGACCCCAATCCTGTACCAAATTTTGTATTAGTTACTTTGTTCTCATTGCTGAGACAAAATACCCAATACCCAAAATTAAGGGAGGAAAGGTTTACTTAGCTCAGTCTGTGGAGTTTTCAATCCATAATCAGCTGGCTCCAAGACAGAGTGGCACATGGCGGAGAGCAACACCTCAACGCAACAGGAGACAGCAAAAGCCAAGAGCAAAAACGGGGGACAGCAAGCCTCTTTTCCTCCCTTATATTATAAGCAGGTTACCGCCCCCTGGGGCGGGTGTATGTAGCACTCACACCATCTCCCTGACCTCCTCTTGCACAGGATGAGGATGTTTACAAAGTGAGGATCCTGGCCCCCTCCTGAGTCACTTAAACTTTTAAACTTCTTAAATTGACCCAATGTATTAACCATTACAATTAGCCTCTCCAAGAAGATCCACGTCAAACAGACTCAGCAAAAGGAACGCATAGATCAGAGTGCTATGTTAGGCACTTACAGGTGAGAGCTGCCGGCAGACGTGATACTCAAGGCCTTGGCATCCAACACCCCCTCTGTGCAGATGGACTCAGTGGGGATGGTTGTGGCCTTGGAACTATTTCAAATCTACTGGCCAAGACTAGTTCAAACAATGCCAGGCAGGGCTCTGTTTGGACCCCACCATGGCTTCCCTTAACCTTCACTTTCATGATGGGTGGAGCCCCTCTCCTTCCTCTAGTGTAGGGGTCCCCATAGCCCAGGACACAGATCAGTACCCTGTGCCCTGTCGGGAACTGGGCCACACAGCTCGAGTGTCAGATGAAGTATAGAGGCTTCATCCCTTCATGCTCACTGCTAGCATCACTGCCTGAGCTCTATCTCCTGTCAGAGGAGCAGTTAGAGTCTCACATAAATGTGAACCATACTGTGAACTGTGCATGTGAGGGATCTAAATTGTTCACTCCTTTAAATCATCCCAAAACCATTCTCCCAGCTCCTACCCACACCCCACCACCACCCCATCCATGGAAAAACTGCTGCACATGAAACCAGTGTCCAAAAGATTGGGGAAGGGCTGGGGATATAGCTCAGTGGAATAAATGCCTGCCTAGCAAGCGCATGGTCCTGAGTTTGATCCCCAGTACCGCCAAAAAAAAACAAAAAACAAAAGATTGGGGATTACTATTCTAGCGCACAAGTGCCCCCGTCTTGCTTTTCTGAAAGACTGTTTCAAACTGATGAATCTTTACTGTGGTTTATCAGGCTTGGAGTTCACATCTCAACCATCATGGGACAGAGACAGTTCTGGAAAGAAAGCCTCAGCTGTGGAAGGGAGTGAGAGGGATGCTCACAAACTGATTTCCTGCCTAGGAGAGCAAGAGGCAACATGGACTCACAGCTAGGACCACAGCTCACCACTGAACTCGCTGAGTTCATCTTTTTCTGCCTCGATGTCTTCTTTGGCAAAGGAACACCAGCCACTGGGGTGAGGGTAAAATAAATTGACAAATAAGGCCCTTAGAATCATGCCTGGGAAGGAGGCAGCACCATAAAAAGGCTTACTGCTGTCGTTATCAGGCCCTGACATAAACCTGATCCATCTAAGTCTCTCAGCCTGAGGACACAAGGAGCAAGTCTCTACCAGTGAGAAAGCACGGTCCGGCAAGGCCAGAGAGAGAGAAAGGGACTGAAACCCTGGTCCACCAGGGGAGCAGGTTCACTCCATCACCCGGTCCAAAGCGTCCTCCCCAGCGCACCGTGGGATCACTTCCCTTATCTCCCTGGGCTGGGGTGGGGAGCAGGGAAGTCTATTTTCATCCCCGCAGCTCACTCTTGAGCAAAACAAGAAAACTTTCCCCTCCTATGGCAAGGCCAGCGCTGGCGGGTGAGAAGCACAAATTACGCAATGTGAGCAGCTGCTGGGGCAGATGTGTCCACAGCTAAAGAGGACACCAGTTTCATTTCCAGAGCGGAGAAAGAGCACCTATCCCGAACATCCTCTTGTGATCTTACCGGGCAGATGGGGTGGCAGGAAGGGTTGGGTTTCTTCCCACCACCCTAGAAACCGACTTAAGGACACAGGCTGCTGGCTCCATACAGCTTTGGCTCCGTTCACAAGGGACCCTGGTTGTTAACTACGCTGCCCTCGGGACAGTCACCTGAGCGGGGATGGGATGGGGAGATCGGGATCGAGCAGGGCTCAAAGGGGAACAGTTTTCGGTGATGGGCCAGCTTGAATTTAAGCTGCCAGTTATACATCTTTGAGCAATCCCTTCAACCCCCGTTTCTTCCTTTTCAAACAGGAAAACTAGCCAGGCATAGTGGCTCACGCCTGTAATCCCAGCACTCAGGAGGCTGAGGCAGGAGGATCATTGCAAGTTTGAACCAGCCTGGGCTACAAAGTGAGCTCAAGGCCAGCCTGAACTGCAAAGCAAGGCCCTGTCTCAAAAAGACAAAAAAAAAAAAAAAAAGGAAAACTATTCCCATCCTATGGGTTCAAGTGTAAGTAAAATGCTAGAACCATTACTAGGGAGATTGCAAGAAGCACCACCAGCCTAAGAATCAAAAACTGGGATGGATGTAAGTACTTTTTAAGAGACTAAGAAGGCAAAACACTTAAGGTTTTCTGTTTGTAAACTAAGTGCAAAGGGAAGACAGAAAAGAAACAAATATTCCTTCTGTGCCTATCTAAGGCCGCAGATCACGCTGGGCCCTTCTCCGAATCCACTACAATCTCACTGCGTTCCCTGTGCTGGATTTTATTGCCCTCCTTGTACAGATAGTAATCACAGAGGCGGTTTTCAAGAGCCGAGGGCTATCTGACTCCAACCACACCTCCATCTGATACAACATTCACTGTTTCCCCCAAAGTGAAAGTGCTAACACTCTCCACCTGGAAAAAAACAAAGTCTCACATTTCCACAGTGGCCCAAACAGTATTTCTCAAAGTACCTTTGGTGGAGAACCAAGCTTGTTTTGCTTCAGTTCACTCATTGGTCACACACTGTGACGTTTGTAAAATCTAACAAAATATAAATTACTATGCAGCACCTGCCTGGCAAGTGCGAGGCCCTGGGTTTGATTCTTGGTACAAAAAAAAAAAAAAAAAAAAAATTACTAGGTATATAAAAATTTAAAGGACATGTAAAATACAAGCAAATTTAATTTGGGGGGGCCAGGGCTGTAGCTCAGTGGCACAGAACCTGCCTGGCAAACATAAGGTCCCGAATTTGAGAACTGGTACCAAAAATATCTAATGTTTTACAATTACACTCAATACACATCACATTACTCTGTCAAAATCTTAGACAGTATTACAAGCCTTAGTTCTCAGTGTTTGTGCCCATCTTGTCATGCACCAGGTTTGCAGAACACACATTTTTGTCGCCATGCCAGAGAAAGAAAGTCATACACATCCTGGAAAAGGTTCTCCCAGAGTCATCTTAGCTTCTCTCCTGCTTCCAGCAAGGACTCTGCAAAACCCCCACGACTGCTGGACTCTTTCCTCTTCAGAAACTTCTCAGCACCTCCACCCATTTCCCAGGGTCTGGCCTGGATCAAACCCTTGGATTCCACAGTGTATCCGGATCTCAGCCTGATGCCTACATCCCATCATCCCTAATCAGTTTCCTCTTGTCCCCGCCTCCGTAAACATCAGGCCGATGTCAAACTCCCCCTGAGCCAAGCAGAGGGCACAGCTTCTGGGAACAGGTGTTGGGGGGAAGGACAGATGGAGAAAAAACCATGCAGTCACCAAACACTGAATGTTTTTCAGTGTCTGTCCTGTACAGTGTCAGTTTTGCACACATCATCTCTTATCTGCATAAACCCTGTGAGTTGTGCCAATTTCATAGATGAGGCGAAAGGAGACCACGGAAATGGCAGAGGAGAGACTGAGAGTGCACATCTATCTGAGACATCCAACCTAAGCTTAAACTCCTACTTGGAATGCCTAGTTAAAAACCCAAAAGTCCTGAAAGCACTTACACAGGCAGCCTGGGCCTGCACCCTCTCGAGTGAGGGGAGCCCCAAGCGTGCCTCTGGGCAAGGCCCACAGCGCCTAGTCCCATGCGCATGCCCACAGGTCCACAGATCTGCTGCTAGCATTTCCCCCTGCTATCCCCAGGATCCTGGGGGATCCTGCCTTCTGGAAGGTGCCTCGCTTCCTAGTTTATAACTTGGGTGGAAATCGACGCAAACAGGTTCCATGGTGGATGTCTCCAGATTCTGCCTATGCCTGCTCTCCCCAGCTCCCCACAGCTGCTGTCCCATCTCTGAACGTTTTCCTTCAGCATGGACAGGGCCCTCTCCACTGAAAGGACAGCTACCTTTGCCCTGGGCTGTGCTGTGTCTCCCCCAACTTTAGTGTGCTTGAAGGACAGTACCATTACCCGATTTATCCATGCTCCCCTGAAGCCCATCTGTGACTCAGAGCAGTTCAATAACTAACATGAAACCTTAGTAAGGACAGGAGGTGGGATTTGAATGGAGATCTCTCCAGCTCAGCATCATCTCACATCACGACATGTCTGTAAAGCATTTTGCACATGGAAAATACTCAATAGATAAATTCCTGAGGCCAACCACAATCAGTAGAGGGAAGCCGGGTGTGGTGGCACACACCTGTAATCACAGCATTCAGGAGGCTGAGGCAAGAGGATCGTTGCAAGCTCGAGGCCAGCCTGGGCTACAAAGTGAGCTCAAGGCCAGCCTGAACTGCGGAGTGAGACCCTGTCTCAAAAAGACAAAAAAAGGAGAAGTAGAGGGAAAATAGAGAATGGATTTTAAACATTCTGAGACATCCACATAAAGGAATAGCTGAAATCATGCTGCAGAAGAGCAGCTCCTGGCGCAGAAAGCTGTTCTTAATGCTAAGTCAGAAAAAAGCAATGTGTACAGTGTGCTCTTACCTGTTGTGTAATCACATGGATAGGTTACATGCACACACTTGAAAGAAAACTGCACCAAAAATATCAGCAACACATAAATCCTTGTGATCCTATAAGGGTGAGGATTTTTGCATTATTCTTTTTACAGATCTGTAATTTCTAAGGTTTGATAGTAACTGTTGCCTATGTGGCCTTAGAAGGTCCTGCCTGAACACCATTGGAGGAACCCTGGGGAAAGAGAGTACTAAGAGTTTAATATGTTGGGTTTGGGGAGTTTTAGTTGGTTTTTTGGTTTTTGTTGTTGTTGTTGTTGTTTTGGTGGTTCTTTTGGTTTCTGAGACAGAGTGCAGAATGGCCTTAAACTCAAGGTGATTGTCCTGCCTCAGCCTCCCAAATGCTGCGCTAGAGGCATGCACTACCACATATGGCTACATTGTTTGATTTTACCCCCCTTTCTTCAATGTCCTCTGAGTGACTTAAGTATATCTCAATCTTGCATTGCCACCAATCTGGAACATAATTTATTGCAAAGGAGTCCAATGATTGAAATGTGGAAGGAATTAAGTCTCCCCAAAGCCAGGCTCTGGGAGATCCAAATTGGATTTCCTCAGCGTCACTCACAGTTTGCTTCTGTTGGGCACTCCTGGGGCCTGTTCACTTCTGGTGAATATGTTTTCCTGATCAACTAGCGATGTGGAGAAAAGCAGAGAAATCAGCCATCAAACCTCTGTGCAGTTTTATTGTCACCTCGTCACTGCCAGTAACGGTTTGGGGTCCAGGGGTACACAGTTGTTTCAGGCCCTGAGCTGAAGACAAACGGGCAAGTTCAGGGGGTGTTAACATCACTGACCTTACAACCTCCTTGAACTTGAGCCAGGCGCTCAGTGGCCAACAGACACGAACTTACTCAGGCCTGTTGCTAAGCTTGGTTAAAGCTTTACAGCGCGACTGTGCTCTGAACCCCAAACTGGCCACCAGGGAAGTAGAGCTTTAGAAAGAACACAGCACTGGCACCAGGAACACCGGGCTCCATCCACATCTCACTCTCGCTCGCTCGCTGCATGACTGCAGACTACCTCACCTTCTTACTCGCGGGCCAGGGTCTCCCCTTCCCTGACTTGTGTGTCCTCCCTGTGAAAGGATGGCAGCTCCAAGTCAGACCCTCTGAGATCATCTTCATTAGATGCTTAGCAATCAACATTGATGACGCCTTCCTGTGCTGGCACCTCCTCTTCTAAATCATTTTGCATGGCTGAGATATAATTTACTCACAAGACATGAAAGAAACGCAAAGACACAAGCCAGGTGTGGTGGCACATGCCTTAATGCCAACACTCGGTAGGCTGAGGCAGGAGGATCGCTGCGAGTTTGAGACCAGCCTGGGCTACAAAGTGAGCTCAAGGCCAGCCTGAGCTGCATAGTGAGACTCTGTCTCAAAAAGACAAAAAAAAAAGGAAAGACAGAAACAACATTGCTTGTTGCACCTCCACCCTCTCTCCACATGGCTCTGCTGGTCCTGTTCAGGCGCCATCTTCCAAATCTAGATAGGTTAGAGGTGTCACAAGCCCGCTGACATAGCAACCTCCCCTCAGCCTCGGCCTTGCCTCGCACTAACTCAGGAATAGCAGCTTTGACCAAAGCTGGAGCAATCACTGTGGATCCCACTGAGGGACGGAGTGAAATCATGTTCTGAAATGCAGCAGGTTGTTAAGGAACCAACCAGCTGGGGAGATGGGGAGCGGGGGGGGGGGGGGGGGGGGGGGGGGGGGGGGGGGGGGGCGGGGGGGCGATATGGGCTGGTCAGGAAATGCCAGTTTTAAAGTTAGCTCTGACCTATTAATCAGCAGCAGGGACAATGATGCAGGAGGGACGGGAAGGCCGGACATGTGCTCTCGCCAGATTTATGGGCCCAGAACAAAGGGTAACCCGCTCGCTTAAAGAGTCTCTTTCCCTTTTCCTCTGGCAAAACGAGGACATTGTTTGAAATGCCAAGAAGAACAAATATTCTAAAGACTGAGGTCATTTCCAAAGCTGCAGTGGCTCCCAATGGGGAGCCACACACACAGTGGGGAGAGGAAGCAGAACGGTAGGCACGTATCATGGAGCAGAGACCGAGCCTCCCTCTCTGGGCTCCCAGGGACCTGCAGCCACGTGGCTGAGACCGCTCTGGAGGTCTGAGCCCACACCCTCTGCCTCCTCCTGTGGTGCTCCGGCTTTCCTGGGAGGGTCTTCCTGAGGCTGGGCTGCCTAGGACTCTTGGTATCAGCTTTCCCCACAGTCAGGAGAGCGTCTTGTCTCAACAGCCAGTCTCATTCATTGAGTAGGAAAGAAGAAAGTGAGAGGAGGAAAGAAAAGAAGGAAAAAGTACCCAGCCAAGAGGCCGGCTTAAAAAGAAGCCAAACCCCCAAAAAAGGCAATGCCAACTCTGATTCTCAGAGCTGGTTAGACTTTGTAACCACCTGGCTGTGGCTTCACAGCCTCTGCCTCTGCCTGGCCGCCCCTCAATCAGGTGCTGATGACCTGGGGCCTGACTTCCGGCAGAGCCCCTTCCGCCTGTCTGGCTTTCCTGAAATCCAACACTCACACGGCTGCCGTACAAACTTCCCAAGCTGCACATTTGTTCATCTCCTTCCTGGCTCAAAAGCCTTCCATTCTGTCCCCATATCCTCCGAAATGTGTGCACAAACTCCAGCCTGGCCCCAGGGTCCTGGACAGCATGGCACCACCTGCCTTTGCAGCTCATAGCCCATGTCTTTATCACTTGCACCACATTCTTTTGCCCCACAGAACTATTTTCTGTTCCCCAAACGTCCTCTCCCTATATCTATAACTGACCCATGTGCTGGCCAGGCTAACTTCCTCTTTGCCTGGGGTCCCATGCCTGTGACCAGACTGCTCATAATAACCAGCAAAGCAAGCGCGTCTCAGGGGGAGTGCACTATTCAGTGTGGGGGTCTCATTTGCAGGCATAAACTCCAACACATAATTGAACAATAAAGGATTATGACCAACTAGACAGAGCTACCACCTAGAAACACATGTTGGTATATTTTTGTAGGACCCCAGTATATATAAGCAATGCCTGTCACCCAAAATCAGTGTTTTAGTACCATACCAACAGCTAATTTCATAGGATACTGCAAAGGAATATTTCCAGATCGGCAGAACAGATCTTCTGATGCATCAGCCTCTTTTAGAAGAGAGACCTGGTTGTGGGTCCCTGGCACAATCTTACAGGCACAAGTCCTGGAGCTCTCCCTGGGCATCCAGTAGGTGCTGTGCACTCAGAGAAGGACTGCAGGTGTATGCTACAAGACAGAAAACAGGGACTAGGCCTGACACAGTCCAAGTTAGGCCCAGAGAACCAGAGACACGCACACACACATACACACTCCTGCCCTTAGCCAGTCCTGATCACTAGAGGGGCTTAGAAGAGGCTGGGTTACTGAGTTCTCAGGTGCTGGGGACTCCTTCTAGAAATGTTCTCTAGATTTTTCTTGTCCTGAACAAAGAATTGGACAAGAAAAAGTACAAAAGATAGTGAGGTTTTACATTTACTAAAGGTAAGAAAAGTGACCTGGCTTGATGGTGCATATCTTGGGAGGCTGAAGCAGGCAGATCACTGTGAGTTCAATGCCAGCCTGGGCTACATTGCAAGACCCTGTCTGAAAAAAGGCAGAGAAAGAAGAAAGAAAGAAGGAAAGAAGGAAAGAAGGAAAGAAGGAAAGAAGGAAAGAAAGAAAGAAAGAAAGAAAGAAAGAAAGAAGGGAGGGAGGGAGGGAGGGAGGGAGGGAAGGAAGGAAGGAAGGAAGGAAGGAAGGAAGGAAGGAAGGAAGGAAGGAAGGAAGAGGGTAAGACACATACCCTGCAGTGAGTATGGGCCAATTAAAAGTAGGAAAAGAAGCACCCTCTACGAGGTGAGAGCAGAGCACTGGGACAGAGAGAGCACTGAGGCCAAGGGCCAAAGGCAGCTAGCTGTCTTTTGTGTCTCCCGCTCCCCAGTCTGACGTCCAGTCTAGGCTACGCTATCAAAAACCTGCTGGAGTTCTTGTGACAACAATCCAAGGTGGCATTTTCTGATTGGGCCCAGGTGTGTGGCTTTGAGAACTGTGTTTCTGGGCATTTCTTGGGTCTCCATTATCGCACGTCATGCTCACTTGTTCAGCCAGGAGGCCATGCCCTAATCTCCTGCCTCAAGAGGACAGCACTCAAACAGGCAGGGCCCGCTCAGGCCCAGAACTGAGGGAAGACTCCTTACCTCACCTTGGACTGCTCCTAAGGAACTATGAGATTACACATTTGTCACCCAATAGACACTACTATGTGCCAACTATTTTGTTAAAAGCTGAAGCTACACACCCGCTGTTATTTATCATGATTTAGCACATTATCTCTGCCAGACAGCACACCTAATAACCTAATAATTACACACTGCCTGCATCGGCAGTGCAGCTACCCCCCACATCAGGAAACTGAGCCAGCCAAGGCCCGCAGATATTCCATGAAGGTCCACGCGTGCGCAATTGCTGGGTGTGGTGAGGAGCTCCCACGAAGGTTCTTGAAGGAAAATGAAGGGCAAGCATTGATCTCACTCCCCAAAATAGACTGAACCATGAGGCCAGTGAGAGAAGAAGGACTTGGAGCCTACTCGGAGTCCCCCAGATGATGGAAATAGTGATTAGCATGCATGCATGCCAATGCGCCGCACTGCACCTTCAGAAACAGCAGCCACAGAGCCAGCTGGGCAAGCACGTGGAGCACAGCAGGGGCAAGTGCTGCGGCCTGAGGGCCAGGGGAGCAGCTAGCCGCCTGTTCTTCCTGGACCCATCTGCGCACCCAGATGGGAAGGCGTGGGCTCAGGACCCTCACGTGTAGTGAGATTCAAATGAATGATTAAAGGTCAGGAGCAGCCAGGTGTGGTGGAACACACCTGTAATCCCAGCACTCGGGGAGGCTGAGGCAGGAGGATGGTTGAGAGTTCGAGGCCAGCCTGGGCTACAAAGTGAGTTCAAGGCCAGTTTGAACTGTATAGTGAGACCCTGTCTCAAAAAGACCTAAAAAATAAATTAATTAATTTAATTAAATAAAGGTCATGAACAACCCATAGGCATGAACAGCACGATCTGTGGATTGCTTCTAGTCACAGAGGCCCAGCAGTTATGTTTTTCACCTTGCCTAACACAAAAGGTGAATTTCTACAGTGTATGCATATCAACAGGGGAGGGGGCAGAGGGGGGTCTCTTCTCCTAGTGACTCTGATGGCCTCCAACATGTAACAGCATACTCGCCTTTACAGTCCTGTGCCTGCTGCACACACACACACACACACACACACACACACACACGCACGCACACACGCACGCATGCACATGCAAGCACGCACGCACACGCCCTGATCCCTGAACATTCCTACCCTCAAGTCATGGTTCTCAACCCAGAACAGTCTGATCCCTGTGGAATCATTTGGCAACACGCACAGACATATTGTCTCACCTTAGCTGGGGCGGGGGTATGGGGGTGATCACTGACAGGAGTTGGGGGGACCCTGCATGCTGCCGCTGAAACCTTCAGCGTCCAGAATGGCCCCATGGCCGAGACTCAGCCAGCCAAGGCTCAGTAACACTGAGGCTCAGGAAACGCGCTGCAAACCTCTGTTTATGCTCCGCCCTCTCTTTCTCCGCTCCCTCTCTTCTGACTTAAATCCCACCCCTCCAGAGGAGGAGGAAGTACCTCACATGTTGCTGGAGGTCTGCAGCCCTGGGAACCAGTTTGATAGTTTGGCCGGAGTTAACAGAACTGTAAACATCCCTTGGAACAAGCCATTTCACTGCTCGTCAGAGGCCTAGGCATGCAGCTCTTTATTGCCACCAGCTTATGATAAGAAAAGACTAAATACAACCAACTGACATTTAAGGATCTCTCCTGCAGGAGGGATCAGTAGTTTGAAATTATAAAGCATTTCTAGGGCCAGGGGTACTGCTCAGCAGCACAGGACCTGCCTGGAAAGCACAAGGTCCTGAGTTCAATTCCCAGTACCAAAAAATAAAATAAAATAAAATAAAGGATTTCTATAAAGCCGTTATCTATAGCCCTTTAAAAAAATGAGGTCATTTCAAAGAGGCTAGTAAGAAAAGTTCTCAGTGACATATATTGTTAAATAAAAAAGCAATTTTCAGGATAGCCTTATTAATACAGTTAATTTGATAATTAAAAGAAATATTTGTACATATATTCATGCATACTTATAAAACTATCAGTAAATGTATAGAACTGTGTTAGTAGTGGTTGCTTTCACAAAGAAAGACTTGGTAATCACATTTAGTTGATATTTATTATCCTTCAGAGTGGATTTTTAAAATCATATTCATGCATTTCTTAGGAAACAAGAGGTTGTTAAAATTTCCTTAAATTGTGATTCCAGGTGAAAGAACTATGTTCATCCATTGTACTACTCTTGCAATTTTTTTTCAGCACTAGAGACTGAAGCCAGGGCCTTTTTTGCACTGAGTTACTTCCCTAATCCTTTCTAAAATCTTTTTGAGACAAGGGTTCACTGAATTACCAAAGATCCTCTGTCCTTAGCCTCCCAGAGTGCTGGGATTATAGGCATGCACTATCTCACCTGGCACAACTTTTCCTTTGGTTTGACTTTTCTTCTAAAATAAAAACTTTATCAAAAGCAGCTAATTAGCACAATCCTGTAATCCCACCATTTGGGAGGCTGAGGCAGGAGGATTGCTGAAGTTCAAGGCCAACCTGGGCTACATAGTGAGCTGAAGCCCAGCCTGAACTATGTAGCAAGACCCTGTCTCAAAAAGACCAAAAAAAAAAAGCAACTAGAAGCTAGAGAGAATGGCATATATCTCTAATCCCAGCGCTCTGGGAAGCTGAGGCAGGAGGACTGCGAGTTCAAACCCAGCCTGGGACCGGGCATGGTGGTGCACATCTGTAATCCCAGCACTCGGGAGGCTGAGGCAAGAGGATCATTGTGAGTTCAACACCAACCTGGGCTACAAAGTGAACTCAGGGCCAACCTGGACTGCATAGAAAGACCCTGTCTCAAAAAGACAAAAAGATAAAAAATAAAAACCCAGCCAGGGTAACTTAGCAACTTAGCCAGACCCTGTCTCAAGATCAGATAGATAGACAGATAGACAGGATCTCTAGTAATCCCCACCACCACAAACGCATCTAGAAAAAACAAATAGCAGTCCATCGCCTCGGGGTAGGGAAAGATCTCTTAAACAGCATGCTGAAAGAACTAACTGCAAAGGAAAACATGGACACAACATGTTTTAATAAAACTGAGCACTTAAGTAGTGACGGTGAACATTTCAGAGCTTTTGGCAACACCACCAACCTACTGCAGCATGTGTGCCATGGGTTCACCACCACCGGCTAGGGATCTAATTCACTGGAGAAGCACTCGCCTAGCCTTTATGAGGCCCTGGGTTTGATCTCCAGCACTGCAAACGAAAGGAAGCTGAGGACCGCTTGCACTGGAAGTGTAAGGATCTGTGGGCCACAGACTGGAAAAAGAAATCTGTGACAGATAATGCAACTCAGGACTCACAACCACAGCATAAAAAAACTCCCCAAAATTGATATGGAAAACACAATCCAGAGAATTTCTTAGAACCGAGGAAAAGATTTAAGCTGGCACTTAACCAAAAAAAGATACTCAAATGACTAGTAATCATATGAAAAGATGTATAAAATCATTAGTAATCATGGAAGTAGAAAATAAATACATAACAAAATATCACTCCTCCCCCAACTGAACTGCTAAAATGAAAGACTGACAATCCCTGGTCAGGAGGTGGGGGTTTCTCTTGCAAAGCCGGTGGAAGCATGCAGTGATGCTACAGTACTCTCTGGCAGCCTCTGCGAAAGCAGAACATTCCAACCTGACCTCTAGAAACTGTCTTGGATATACAAAGATTTTCCTCTGCATAATCTTTCTGATCTATGACATGTGTTTAGCACCCTTTAAATTCTGCCCTAAGTTCTCAGACTGTCTTTGGTTCACTTAACTAGTATTTGCTAAGGACCTACTGTAAGCCAGGCACTTGGAAGTTTTAGGGAGAATAAAGGAGTGGCCTGCCTTGTGAATCTTAGTTTATATGCCCTGCAGAAGCTCATGGACTAGATGGAGGTAGAGATAGACTTGGAGGAGACAGACATTGCCTTGGACTAAACTTCTCTGCCCAACTGAATTCCAAGTTGAAACCCTTGCCTCACAATCTCACAGTATTTGGATCTACAGTGATCCAATATAAAAACTGAGAAAGTAAAACTTTGCTGCCCTGGTCCAGCTCACATGTCTTCACAGGCAGCAAGACAGGGTGGGGCTACGTAAGAGGATCCATTTTGGTCACCTGCAGCATTAACAAGAAGCCTTTGGATATTCAAAACCTGGCCAATTTTACAGCCATTAGTTCATCCCGTCTTCATGACAAACCAGGGAAGTAGCTGTCAGTATCACCATGGTACAGATGAGACAGCAGGTGAAAGCAGACTTTGCTGTTGGCCAAAGTCATAGTGTCAGAAACTCGCAGGCTGGGGGACAGACACCTGATCTTTTCTCTTTCTTCCTGATGTACTGGGAATTGAACCGAGGGGTTCACACCAAGCATCATGCCCATCCCTTTATTTTATTTATTTTGAGACAGTTTGTTGATAAGTCACCAAGTCCTCCAGGTCTCGGCCTCCCAGACGCACCACCATGCTCAGCCAAACTCCTGATCACTTGTTTTAAGTTCTGGTTCTGGCCACAAATGTCAGAGGCAGCCCAGTGCTACCTGGAAAAGTGTGAATCTAAGTTTTTCTCTCAGTTTGGCTGTTTGCATTGTTCTGTTTCCCCGGAGGCACTTAGGCAGCTGCCATCTTTTCACATTTCTGCTTTAACTTCAGCATTTTCAGAAGTCCATTCCAGATATTCCAGACAAGATTTGATGCCATGGACATGAGTGACCCAAGGACAACTGTCCTGTAGATTTTTCACAACCTATGGTGTCATTAAGAATTTAAGGTTGTCTGTCCTTCTGGGCTGTGAGTTGCCACCTTTCTGGCTCATTGCTGAATTCCCAATGCCGTGCACATAGTAGGGACTAATATGTATTGCAAAATGAATGGATGACTGCAACCCAAATAATATTCTTCCAGGTCTAAATTTCACTCTAACTCTTCCCTGAGTCCTGACTACCAAACAGCAGTAAACCAAAAACAAAAACAGTGGGACCAGTGTTCAGGCGGACCTGGAAGCAAAAATGTTCATCTTGTCCTGATATCTGCTTGCTGGAATATGCTCTCCCTTGACCGTAACTTGATTCCAGCAGGCACACAGCAGCAGCAGCAGCACACTAACACCTACTGCTGTAACCCTGCCCTGCACCACTTTGCTCCATCCTGTCCTAAGAGCTGATCAGCACAACTCCTGAACTGTGGCTGGAAATCAGCTGTGCCTGAATCCATCTGCATCCCAGCTATGCAGCAGGAGCTCCTACACGCTTTCTCTTCTCCTGGAAGAGACTTCTGTGCCTGCAAGGTAGTGCAAGGTGATAAAAGTAAAACTTGTGAATGACAAGCGAGTGACCATTGACATTCTCCCGGTGTACTTTCTTGTAAAGATCAGAGGTTCAAACTACGTTCATTTAGCGCTGTCAGCATGGCTACATGAATTTATCTATGTGCTGTTGGAATCCCCCAAATTTTGGACAGTCTTGCAGTTCTGAACAAAAACTTCTCTGGGAAACGTGAATGGATGGAGATCGCAGACTTCCCGTGAAAACTTTGCCTGGTGAATAAAGGTGCCAGAGGCCGTCTGACCTTACCTGTACAACATCACTGTCAGGCAGTCAAGCGACTCCTTCTTGAATGGATCTCAAAACTTGCAAGGCAGCACGTTCCATATTTGACATCCTAATTGGAAGAAGGCTGTTTGCTATGTTTAACTGAAATATGCCAAGCTGCCACTTTTTCCCCCATTGGACTGGTTCTGTCTTCCCCATACGCTGTGTAAATGGCTGATTCTGTTCCCATAAGACACTGTAAGAGTTGAAAATTTTAATAAGCGAAAACAAACAACCCATCATAGAAAACATAATTGGTGTGGGGAGAGGGGGTGTGTAATATATTTATAGGAGAAAAAATAGTACTATACCTACAAGGGACTCATGCAAATTTATTTAATGGAAAAATGGGTAAAGAGTATTGTTACAGTTTTGGTTTTTTGTTCCCTCCAAAATTGATGTAGAAACTCAATGCTTGGTGCCACAGAGCTGTGGGTGGGGGCTGACGGGAGCTGGAGGAGTCACGATACTCTGCCCACATGAATGGGTCGGTGCACTATAGGAAGGAGTAACTCTCCTGATCTTGTGCCTGCCCCCGGGGAGGACACAATTTCAAGGCACCATCAGGAAGTGGGGATCAGGCCCTCACTAGGCGTTGAATCTGCTGGTACCTTGACATGGTACGTTGACCTTAACCTTCCCAGCCTCCAGAGCTATGAAAAGTCAATTTCTGTGTTTTTAGGGGAGTTTTGCTTTTTTTTGAGGCAGATCTCACTCTACAGTCCAGGCTAGCCTTGAGTTCACTTTGTAGCCCATGCTGGCCTCAAACTCACAGCAATCCTCCTGCTTCAGCCTGGGATTACAGGGGTGCACCACCACACCCAGAACATAAAGTTCTGTTCTTTATAAATTACCTGGTGTGTTGTAGTGGCCCAAAACACACTAAGACAAGTGTTACTCAGCACTTTACAAATTGATAAATGCAATAGTACTAAAATATGTGAAAATATTCAAATAAGCCAAAATAACCTTACACATATAGATAAAAATAAGATTCTCACAGAGTATAAATTGATTCAGTCTTTCTGGAAGACAGTTTAATAGTATCAAATTTTTGATTGTGCAAATATTCTGGTCCAAAAGTTTTACTTCCAGGAATGTATCTTAAAAAGACAACTGATCTAATGACTAATGATATAAGGCAAAGACACTGATTAAAATGTTTGTTTATAATACTGAAAAAATGTTCAACAGCTAAATTTCTACCAATAAGCAACTGGTTACATAAATTATGGCAAAATTATGCGATAAACTTCTACATAACTGTTAAAGCCTATGGAGTGACTAGCTCTGGTGGCCACACAGCCATATGCAGATCCATGTGGAGTTCTACTGTCTCTTTCACACATATGTGTTTGTTAAGCCACTGAGTTCCCATGTACTAAAATGTTTTGTTTTGTGTTGTTTCTCGGACGAGGTCTCAGTATGTCATCCAAGCTGGCCTTGAACCAGTGGCAATCCTCCTGCCTCAGCCTTCTAAGTGCTAGGATCATAGGCATGTGCCACCATGCCCAGCTTTAAAGCTATTACGGACTATCTCTGCTAACAACTAACCAGCCTACACTGGGCTTGCGCTGTCAGCCTGTGAAAAGCTTTTCAAAGCCTGAGTTATCCAAAGGTAACCGTCACTCCCCCCTCAGGCTGGCAGGAAGACTCCAATCACAGGACCGCTTTCTGCCCAAAGTCATTCCCTTCTTCCTATGCACTTCCTCTGGCTGCTTCTTCCAGTCTCAAGGGGATAAAAAGGCCTGCTGCACGTGTCAAAAGGGTGTGTCTTCTCTAGCCAACCACAGAGAAGAGCATAAGATGACAGAGAGCATCTGAGAAGTGCCTGAAAGAATGCCTATGAGGACTCTAACAGTGAATAATATTTGATACCAACATTACTCTTCCATATATATGTCTTTATGAATTCTCTCTCCTTTTTTTCTCTTTTTGATACAGGGTCTCACTATGCAGTTCAGGCTGGCCTTGAGCTGACTTTGTAGCTCAGGCTGGCCTCCAACTCTCAGCAATCCTCCTGCCTCACCTCCAGAATGCTGGGATTACAGGGTGTGCCACCACACCCAACTTGCATTTTTTTTTTAATATACTTTGACTTTATGAATGGTTTTTTAGACGTGCTATATATATGCATACATACTTATCATTCATCACAAAGGTGTTTAGAATGGTGAAGAAATTGGAAACATTAAATATTAAATGGCTGAAGGGTGTCAGGTAATCAGTATAAGACAGTTTTTGTACAATACACACATTAAACATGATGAGGTCATGACCTCATCAAATTATCCACAAATTATTAAATAAAAGAAGTATGATTAGTTCAACTCTTTAAGAAAAAAATGTATAGGAAAAAAATGTAGGAAAAGAGAAATGTTTAGGAAAATGTTTTACATTGTAAGAGGTTATCTGTGAGTGGTAAAAATGGGATTTCCATACTTATCCTTTCTCACAATGCCTAGAGTTTTGTAGGGTTTTTGAAAGGTTTTGTTTGTTTTTTTTTGTTTTTGAGACAGGATCTTACTATGTAGCCCAGGCTAGCCTTGAACTCCCAGCAATCCTCCTGCCTCAGCCACACCCAGCTATGCCTAAATTTTTACAGTGAACAAGTACCATTTTTTAATGACTAGAAAGCCAAGAACGCTCATTAGGCGGTTCCTTTTATTTTTATTTTTTTCAGTGCTGGGCTTTGAGCATGCGAGGCAAGTACTCGGCTAAATCCCAGGCCCGTTTTGAGAGATTGTTAAAAATATGTGCTCTCTGCTTCTGCTCACACGAAGGTCTGCGCTTAGGCCCCATTCACTACTATGTCAGAGAGTGCGCACCTTAAGGTCCGTGGGCCGCATGGTCTCCACGACAACCACTTAACTCTGCAGTGGGAGAGTGAGAATAGCTGCCGACGTCATGTACATGGGGAGGACGGCTGTGTTCCCCAGGGGCTTTATTTACAAAAGCAGGTGGTGCTGGATGTGGTTTACGGGCAGCAGTTTGCCAACCTCCAGAGTGCATTTTCCTTTTCCTACTTGGTGTCAGCAACTGTTTTTGCCATATCACAATTCTTCCCTAAGCTGGACAGAGTGGTCCCCGCCTGTAAGCCCAGCACTTGGAGGCTGAGGCAAGTGAAAGAAAACCAAAAAAGGAAACGTCATCTCACAATCCAAGAATTATGTATTTCCTTGGGGTCAAAGGGTCAACAGTTTGTGCTTGGGCCTCTCATCTGTCCACCTGAGCCCGCTCATTGACCGACGGCAAATGCAGACTCACCCAGGTCTGCCAGTCGGGCAGGTGATGGCACCAGCTGCCCGGTGTGTCTTGTCATTTGTCCTGTAGGGCTCCTGGGCTTAGTCACGTGGTGGTGGCTGCAGCACAGCCAAGAGCAGAGGAGTGGGCGGCCCTTAATCCACAGGACAGAGGACTCCTCAAGAATCCAACTGCACCCCACTCGCTACCAAGCCTGGAGAAGCAGTCACTACCACCCCCGGATGGAAGGGATTGCTACTGCATTACTCAGGGCTGTGCTTACAGGGTGGGGAATGATTTGTGGCCATTTTTGCAATATAATAAACTCTAACAATCTTGCCTCTGGTCCTGTCTTTTTCCAGGAACTTTTCCCACTCAAGAAAGTGACTGCTTTACACAAAATATGTTGGTACCTCCCCTAATGCAAGTCTGCTCCTCGATCTGTTGAGCCAACCACATCAATCTCAGTGCAGCTTTTCCAGACAGAGACCGTCATTCTTCTTCTCACCTGCACTCAACTGTTACTCATCCCAGAAAAGCGAGTGGAGCAGCTATTTATAAGTCTGCTCAAAATACTCCGCCGCTCTCTGCGTTCTCTCTTTCAAATGTGTGTTTAAATTATTAGCCCGCATCACTTCCCATTCACTGAGTCTTCCCTGCTTTCCATGTGTTTATTTTCAGGCCTTTGGAAAGATGAAGATTATAAAACTGGGACAGTTCCCATGGTGACACATGGGTCCCTTTGATCCTCTTCACTCTCACACGGTGACTGAACGAACCACCCAGACAGCTGAAGCTCATTATAATCCTTTCTGTGAAGAGGGACCTCAGTCGCCCTCCCTCCCCCAACAGCATATATGACACTGCTGGCAACTTTTAAAAGAAAGACGGATCTTGCTCAACAGCCATCACTGATGGAGATGTTGAGAGACAGCCGAGTGGGAGGGAAAAGCACATTATGTGCAGAGCCAGAAGGTCCAGCCACTCTCATCCAGTCTCGGCCTCTATGCACTGGGAGTGGATAAGCCTTTGCCTTATACTACAGAACAGAGCGACTGCTGCATGTTCACTCATGTCTGCCCTCAGTTGTGTGCTTTGCATACTGTAGGAAGGGGCAATGAGGTGTTCAGAGACCAGTGAACCCTTTGCCAGGCGTGGTGGTACACACCTGGAATCCCAGCACTTGGGAGGCTGAGGCAGGAGAATTGCTGTGAGTGCAAGACCAGCCTAGACTACAAAGTGAGCTCAAGGCCAGCCAGGACTGCACAGGGAGACCCTGTCTCAAAAAGATGAAAAAAAAAAAAAAAAAAACAACTAGAGATCAGCAAACCCGAACAGCAAGACATGACATGGCAGTGAAGAACGCAGCTCAGCCCAATCTCTTTCTTTTTTCTTCTCAGTACTGAGTGAACCCAAGGCCTTTGCTCTGAGCTACATACCCAGCCCATTTTATTTTTTTATTTTGAGACAGGGTTTCCCTAATTCACTCAGGGGCCCAGGCTGGGTTCAAACTTACGATCCTCCTTCCTCAGTCTCCCAGAGTACTGAAATTAAAGTCACATTATATCACAAGCAGTTCAAATCTTCCATTTACAACTCTCAACAAAAGAGTGATGTGGGAAGAAAAACCCCTTAAACGTGTTCTCATTTCTGAGCTTACTAAGCAGAAGATGCATAGCAGAATAGTGACCCCCAGGCTCATTTTGTCCTCCAGGCCACCCCATCTGCAGCACCAACCAAATGGACTGATCCCTGTGGAGTCAACAGTCCACGGCGGGGCCACTGCCAATGTGACGTCCTGCAGCCCATCCTTGACGGGCAACAGTTCAAAAAGGGTTTGGAAAGCTCAGCTTGCTGAGGAACAGAAAGAACCTGACACTGAAGTTGCCAAGTCACAGATGACCTCCGCCTTGGCGAGAACCTCTGGAGAGGAGAACAAAGAGCAGGGAGCAAAAGGTCTGTCTTTCTGCCAGAAACACAAGTGCAGCCAGGCATGATGGGGCACGCCTGCAATCCCAGCCCTCGGGAGGCCGAGGCAGGAGGATTGTTGCGAGTTTGACACCAGCCTGGGCTACAAAGTGAGCTCAGGGCCAGCCTGGGCTGTATAGCGAGACCCTGTCCCAAAAAGACACAAAAAAAAAGAGAAAGAAAATTAAACTCTGAACCCTGGAATACTCATCGATACAAGGACAATTATCTTTATAATCTCTGACAATACCTCAGTACCTGAGGGAAGCACTCCAACAATAATAGGTGGCACACGCTACCTGACTTGGTTTTTGCATTCAGTGTTCTTCAGCAGAGGTGGAGAATCTTGTATCTAAGGTCTGCCAGGCATTGTCTACACACTACCTCCATCCCGCAGTTCTGTGGACCTTCCATTTTACACATGAGGCGCATGAGGCTCTGAGAGGTTCAGTGAGCGGGCCAAGATCGCAACCCCAAGCAGCAGGTCTTCCTGACTCCAGAGTTCATCGTCTCTCAGCCACTGCTCAGATGGCACAGGCTGACCACAGCCAGGACTCAACCAGAGCAGGCCTCTATGCCCTCCTGCGGGCACCTGGAGCAGAGCGGCTGGGGGCTTTAAGAAGGGGGTCTGGCCTGGCCACCCTGGGGAGCTGTGTTCGCCCACGCAGTCTGCACTGATGAGCAGGAGGAGGGTGCAGCTCCGGCTCTTACGAAAACCACAGATGCTGGGGACGTGCTGTAAATACCAGTGGGTGTGAATGACCAGGAGGGAGGGGGAGAGGCGATAAGGCTGCTCTGGCCACTCAGTGCCAGTAAAAATTTGGGCAAGAAATAACAAAGGAAGTGCCATCCACCGGGGGTTGTGTGGAAACAACACCACCCAGACACTCTCCAACAGGCAAGGGTTTGTGGCAGTGAATGTGGCCCTGACGCCACAGGGAGAACTGCCAGGACAGATGATGTGGGGAACAGGAGCCGTCACCCACCGGCAAGTGCCTGCAGAGCCCACCCCCCTCCCGGCACATGAGGCTTCGGCGAGAGTGAGTCCAAGACTGTCTCTGCTCACCAAGTCACAGTATTTTCAATATTAACCACTTAGGACCTTGATCCCGCCACTTACTTGCTGGTGACCAGGCCGTTCATCAACATCTTTAAGCTCTACTTTCCTCATCTGCAAAGTAGGTATAATAATCAGTACCACGGGGCGTAGTGGCGTACGCTTGTCATCCCAGCACAAAAGAGGCTGAGGCAGGAGGATCGTTGTGAGTTCAAGAGACCAGCCTGGGCTACAAAGTGAGCTCAAGGCCAGCTTGAACTGCATAGGGAGATCATGTCTCAAAAAGACCAAAACAAACAAACAAACAAACGAAGACCAGTATCCTCCACATTATGAGAACCAAGTTATATAATACATGTTAAAAAAACAAAACACTTCCACTGCACAGGCGAGTGAGTGGGTAGGAACCACCACAGAGTGGTCTTGAGCTATTCTGCAGACACCAGTAAAATGGAAATGAGGCTGACCACACTTGGTTCAGCGTTCAGCCCAGCCAAGCCCTTAACAAAGGGTGGCTGCTAATGTTATTACTGCTGACCCGCTCCTGTACACGCCAGGCTTGGTGATGTCCCGGTAGCAGAGGACACATTCGCCCAAATACCTCAAATCAATTGTATGAAAGGCACTACTTGTCAAGGTCGGGGTAGGGTTAAGTGAATAACAATGAATCATTTTGTTTGTTTGTTTGAGGCAGGGTCTCGTTATGTAGTACAGGCTGGCCTTCAACTTGCTTATGTAGCCCAGCCAGGCCTACAACTCCTGGTGATCCTCCTGCCCTAAACAATGGGTTTGTGAGGCACCCAGAACAGACTACAGATTTAGTTTCTACCTGCCACTTCCCTGGCCTAGACCAGAGCACAGACCGGGAACCAGACACTGACCAGAACCTTGCAGAAGCAAAGAGCAGTGTGGCAGTTCTTCCACCCCCACCTTCTGCCACTAACTCCCACGGGTTGGATTCCAGGGGAAGGCAGAGGGCAGGGTGCATTGCGGGCAGCCTCCTGGGCACCAGTGGAGCAGTGTGGAGAAGGGCAGGGTGCAGGTTCCGGGGTGAGGAACGGAGAGAAGAACCAGCTCAGGCTGTGCACTTATTTATGAGTCTCGTTAACCCTGCAAAGATTGGTGTCACCACCTTTGGGCTTCAGGTGAGGGAATGTTTTATTACTCTGTTATTTGTATGAGTACGCGTGTGCGGTGCATCCTGATTACATTCGCTGTGGGTAACTGGTACACGGGCATAACCCATCTCAGTTCTCTCCCCCGCTTCCTACATGAGGGAACTTGGATCAGAGAGGATCCGAACCCTTTTAGATACCAGCTAAAAATATGACAATGCCTCCACTGGCACCCAAATCTAAGGTACCCTGCAGTCTCAGCAGACCCATTAGCTCTGCCAGCTGCTGAGCAAATAGATTTGGAGGCCCCTAATGGTTCGCAGGGATTTTATGGAAAGGTTTTCTACAGGAAACCAAAAGGTTGCATAGAATTCTAAACTATTTTGAGCTAAGGAATGATCTCTAAAAGGAGGCTGGGCTACATAAGCAAGTTGAAGCCAGCCTGTACTACATAATGAGACCCTGCCTCAAACAAACAAACAAACAAAACCAGCCAGGAGTGGCGTAGAGTGCTATATACCTGTAATCCCAGAACTCTGGGAGGCTGAGATAGGAGGATCACAAATTCAGGCCCAGGCTGGGCAATTTAGTGACTTAGTGTGAGACCCTGTCTTAATTTAAAAATTTTTAAAAAAAGGTTAAAGACCAGGCGTGGTGGTGCACTCCTGCTTTCCCAGCATTCTATAGGCTGAGGCAGGAGGATCTTTGAGAGTTTGAGACCAGCCTGGGCTACAAAGTGAGCTCAAGGCCAGCCTGAACTGCATAGTGAGACCCTGTCTCAAAAAGACAAAAAAAGGGTCGAAGATATAGTTTAGTGTGAAGGCCATGGGTTTAATCCCCAGTACTACAAAAAACAAATAAACAAATCAAGAAGCAGAATAAAATGGAGCCTGTGTGTCCATTTGATAAGGGACTGTCCCCAAAGACCTCTCCTCAAGTACCTTCATGCTCCCACAGAGGACCAGCAAACAGAGCGCGTCCAGCAGGCCTGCCTTTCATTTGCACAGCACTGCCCAGCTCCGGACATGTGTTCTCAGACTTTGATAAGAGATTTGATTCACTTAACATCATTAAATCCACTACACAAACATGGGTCCTGCCCTCAAAAACCTCCCACCATCCTGCCCTGTCAGAGACCTAAGTAAATTAGGTCTTTACCTAATCAGACCTTGCTGATTTCAGCAAGGTGACAGTTGTTAAGGTAGAAAAACAACCAAATGCTTAAGAACAGAGAGCAAGTCAGATGTGACTGTACACATCTATAATCCCAACGCTCTGGTAGGCTGAGGCAGGAGGATTATAAATTCAAATCCAGCCTGGGAAACTTACAGATTTAGAAAGACCCTGTCTCAACATAAAAAAATAAAATGAGCTGAGGATGTAGCTCACAGCAAAGGCTCTGGGTTCAATCCCCAGAATCCCAAAGGGGGGGGCAGGGGACTGGCAATTGTAGCTCAGTAAGAAGCCCCTAGGTGTAAACTCCAGTGCTGCCAAAAAAATTTAAAAATGAAAAAAGGAGCAAAGAAAAGAATTAGCAACCCAGTAGAATACTGAAATGGACTCTGACCTGTTTCACAGAGACAACTGTGCTTAGCTCTTCCTAAACTAGGCTACAGTGACTTCTTATTGCTGACTGAAAATCAGCCTTGGTACAAGTAATCAGCAAGCACTATAAATCAAGCCATGCCAGGCGTGGTAGTGCAAGCCTGTAATCCCAGCACTTGGGAGGCTGAGGCAGGAGGATTGTTGAGAGTTCGAGACCAGCCTGGACTACAAAGTGAGCTCAAGGCCAGCTTGAACTGCAGAGTGAGACCCTGTCTCAAAAAGAAAAAAAAAAAAATCAAGCTGTCATGGCCCACCGTGGTGGCACATACCTATACTCTCAGCACTTAGGAAGCAGAAGCAGGAGGATCCTTGCAAGTTTGAGACCAGCCTGGGCTACAAAATGAGCTCAAAGCCAGCCCGAACTGTATAGTAAGACCTTGTCTCAGAAAGACCAAAAAAAAAAGTCATGTATACAAATGTATAAATACATATTTTTTGTGTGGGGGACAGGAATTCCTTAATGTTTACCAGCACACAGTTCCTGGAGGGCTTCCCAGAGGAGGAAGCTGCGAGACAGAGACCCCTTCCCACTCTCTCTCAGCCCCATCAGCCCAGGCAAGGTGGCCCCTGCTCACCTACTCCCAGCTCCTTTATGCTGCCTCTCTCGCACCCCAGTGACCTTCTTCCTCTTCTCCCCTACAAAGTTCTTGCTCCTGGTGAGTCTCCAGAAACATCTTTCTGTGCCAGCTCCCGCCTGGGCCCTAGCGCCAGCTGAATGACCTTGGGCTGTCCCTGCCATCTCTCAACCTTGTTTGCCTGGGCTGTAAAATGGGGGAAATCCGAGCCCGCCTGTCTCCTCCAGACTTGAGGGAGTGAAACGAGACGGTCCCAGGGCCACACAGGAGAGGTGAGCAGTGACGAAGGCACGCGGTGAAAGGTTGGACGCAGGCTGGAAGCGAGCTCAGAAACCATCGAAACCAACCTTCTCAGCTTACAAAGTAGAAGGCTGAGGAGCTTGCAGTGGGCGTACTCCTTGGCTGGATCACTGAGGGCAGTGGAAAAACATGATCCCCAGCGTGTCCCAGAGGACCTCTCTTGTTTGCCCACCGCGGACATGTGGGCACCACCAGGCCAGACCTCCCAGGAATGAGAGGCTGGAACCGGTGCAGAAGCAACACTTTCTCACTGGTGGGCCGAAAAGAAGGGTTGGGTCTTCAGGGGAACGGGAGGGAAGTGAGCCACTGGCCCCAGAGAACCCAGGAAGATAGGCCCCTTTTTTTCTCTTCCTGTGCTGGGAATTGAACCCAGCAGGGCTTTCACTCTGAGCTCCATCCCTAGCTCTTTTTTAAAATTTTGAGAAAGGTCTGACTAAGTGGCTAAGTTGCTTAGGCTGGGCTCAAGCTTGTGATCCTCCTGCCTCAGCCTTCCAGCATGCTAAGAATATAGGCATGCACCACCACAACTGGTGAGAGAGATCTTTTAGTGTGTTACCTTGTGTGGTGGTCTGGCTCGTGCTGTCTCACCCCTGGCTGCCCCACCCCGGCTGCCCCCTACCCCGGCTGGAAAGGAAGGAGAAAGAATGCAGAACTGAAAGAGCCTGTCTCAGAGAAGAGCGGCAGTAGAAAGGACGCTGGGAGCAGAGCTCGGAAGGCTCGGGGGAGACGGGGCAGCACAGGCTGCACTGAAGGGATGGGAGAGTCCCCACCGAGAGTCTGAAGTCAGCCCGCGCGAGGAGCCCCTGGTGCAGCGGAAATCAAGGAGAGCCAAACCGGAAGTCAACACCAAGAGGCTGAGCGCTGAGGGACCCTGCCGAGGTCCTGGAGAACAGTGTGGAGGGCAGGCGCTCGGGCCTCAGTGTCCTCCTCGAAGGAGCTCAGAATTCAACTATCTTTAATTATAAAAGTATCACATCAATACATTCTCAACGCAAGTAATGCCCAGCCCGCTGCTCTCCCGCTTTGCTGTAGATGCTCAGCAGATTACGTAGCTTTGTGGGCAGGTGTGGTCTTATTGATATAAAAGTGATCAACCTATACATTCATCCGAATCCTTCTGTGGGGAGACGGTACTAGAGTTTGAACCCAGGGCCCTCACACCGAGCTACGTGCCCAGGCACTTTTTTATTTTTTGAGACAGGTCTGCCTAAATCACTACATTGGCCAGACAGGGCTGAAAGTTGGAATGCTCCTGCCTCAGCTTCCCTGACTGCTGGGGTTACAGGCCTGTGTCATAATGCCTAGCACTAATCCAAATCTTACCGTTTACACCAGAGGTCACAGCACGGATAATTATCCTACCCCTTGAAAGCACCCCCCTCCAGTTCTCTACCCAGGGAAAGTAACTGATTATCTAACCACCCTCACATTCTTTTTTTGGTACCAGTAATCGAACTCATGACCTTGCACTTGCCAGGCAGGTGTTATGCTGCTGAGTTATTCCCCAGACCATAACCACTCTCACATTGAAAGACGCTTTATTCAGATTGTCTCCTGTATTTCATTTCCAAACAATGTAGCTATAGATGAGCCTGTTAATCAGGGAGCAAAAGAAAATTATATTTCAAATGTTTTTATTGCGTATATATTCTTCGTGCATATGTTATATTTCCCTGTATATATTTACTCTATATATTCATATACATGGGCGACTACTCTTTTTAGAGGTGAGAAGCTCCTGGGAAAAGTAGGCCCCTCAACCTCTGACACACCCCTTCATCTCAAAGCCACCTGGGCTAAGGGCTTCAAGGAATAGCATCAGGCACTGCGACTGCGGGAACCTGAAACAGGACCCAAAAGCTTAATAAGTCATTTCCGTCTCCACTTGCAAGAGCTTTGTATACTCTGCACCCCTTCGTCATTCTTTGGGTGCATCCCACGTATTTATGCTTGTTCTTTCTCTTCTGTCCTCATAAATCAGTCCCTGCCGCCTCCTAATCAAAGCCAGCTTTTCAAACGAAACTGTAGCCGGGTGTTTAACTAACTAAATATTGTTTCTCTCCCAATACCGACAGAGAGGGTGGGATGCTGCCGTGACAATTGTCCTCTCCTCCGCAACTCCAGGAAACCATGCTCTGTGGCCACAACTTGCTAACAGAGCCCCAGGTGGGCTGCAGGCGCCTGCTGCGGGTTGGGGGTGGGGGGGGCTGGCGTGTGTCCTTTGCTGTCTGGATTTCAGCCATCCAGCCCTGGGATCTCTGGGAAGCAGGTCACTGTTTCCACAGCTACTCCTAGCAGAGAGGGCAAACAAGGGGCAGAGATGCCCAGCTCGGGCCCTCAGCCCCTCAGAGCTCACCCGCTGCTTCTCCTTCCCCAGCCTGCTGCCCTGTCTTACAGTGGCTTTCGGAGAAGTAGGAGCGGCACCTGTTGTTCCGCCTCCAGGGTTGCTCCCTGGGCTCAGGGGCTGCTTGTGTGGTTGAGGAGTAGCAGGATGGAGTGTGCTGTTTCCTGAAGCCTGCCCTGGGACCTCACCTGAACTCACCCGAAGCCTTCTGGTCGCCTGCATCACCATGGTGGTGATTTTCCAAGCCTGTTCCCCGCATTGACATCAGCAGGGTCCCCAGGGAATGTATTAGAAGCCCAAATTTTCAACCCCTACCTGCTGGGTCAGAATTTCTGGAGTGGGACCCAGCAGAGTGTGCTGTAACAAGCCCTTCAGTCGGGTCCAACACAGGCTAAGTCAGAGCAGCACTGCCACCCAGGACGGGGTCCAAGCTCTATCTCAGCCCTCCAGGCCCCACACCAGGCCCCCCAGCCCTCCCACTGCTCCCCTGAAGATCGCACACCCCCTGGAGCGGTCACCACACCCAGTACCTGCCCAGTCCTGTCCTTGCTGTCCCTTCTGCGTCCCTGGCACGTCCTCACCCACCTATACCAAATATCTGACACCTACATTTAAATCCTTGCTCTAGTGTCCTCTAGAAACTCTTCTTTGTCCTCGCTAAGAAGAAATAAAATAGTTAATATCTACAGGGTAGTATTCCAAGAATCGGGGAAAAAGAGTTATTGAGATAGAAATATAGAACTATATAGAACTATACAGAGAATCATGTGGATTAAACTGCATATAAACATACACTCATGTATTGTTTGCGGTTTGGTTTTGTTTCAGCTGTTTAGTTTTTTTTGAGACAAAGTCTTGCTACGTAGCCTAGGGTGGCCTCAAACTTGTGATCCTCCTGCCTCAGCCTCCCTACTGCTGGAATGACAGGAATACACCACCATACTTGGTTTATGCTTCTATCTATACGTTTCAACAAGCCTATAAGGAACGTATTACTATAAAGCAAATATGTGCCTACACACCCATATACATATATAATATATATTGAGTCTACCAAAAAATTTGTACACACCTCAATTTACCATACTAATAAAAGTCTGCAAGCTCAAGGCCACCACTCTGAGCATCTCTTTTCATTGTAGAGGCCAAAGGTAACTTGTGTGAATCTCATGATATCTCAATACATTTAGTATTAAAATATTTATATATACAAGTTTTTCTTTTCCTGATATGTGTGGTGGATTAACTAATGGTCAATTGTAACACCCTGCTGAACTGAGTCAACATGGAGCTGGGTGTGGAGGGCCCCCCTGAGGACTGTTGCCAACAGCATAAAAGGAGAACTGGAGGGAAAGATGGTGCTGTTGGCTCTCCTGGAGGAGCTTGTCACGCTGGCTTTCCTGATATGAACTTGGCTGTTATTGTTGGAGGAACTCAGGTTCTGTCTGTCACTGAGGATGACTGTGGTTCTTTTCCGGGAATCCTGGTCTCTACCATGAGTGATGCTTCCTGGCTCCACGGCAGATCCCTCAGCCTGCCAGCACAGAGCCTTCATCCCACTGGCACAGACTTTCTAGCTTCCACCACTGACCTTTGGGTCTTCCCACTGCAGACCCTTGATGCAGACTTGGATGAGACATTGTCATGGGCTCTAGGCCTCCAGCTAGACTCATGGAGGACATTGCCATGGGATCCAGGCCCTCAGCTGGATTCTTTGGGTCCCTAGTACACTCTTCTGCATCTGACTCTTTGGGTGAATATTATAAAACAATCCTACAACTACAAATCATATGTCCTCTGTTAAATCCATTCCCTTGTAAACCCTGACTACAACATGATGTATACATTTTTGATGACTCCCTGTATATAATATATACACATGAATACATAAATTTATGACTCTTTCTTTGCCTCTTTCAGTGGAGTTTAGTAGCAATGAGAATGTTGTTTTCCTACTTCACTTCTCCTATTTAGCTGTGTGACCTGAAACAAGTCTCCAAGCTCTCTGAGCCTGTCTTGTCATCGATGGTCTTCACTTTACAATGAAGAAGCAGAAGCCTGGAGAGCTTAAGGAATCCCCAAGTTGGTAAGTGGTAAGCCTGGGTTTGATCTCCTGGCTCTTGACTGCTTTGTTCTGTTGTTCCCTTGTCAGCCAGCCCAGTGGTCTCCTTGGTTGCTTAGCTTAGACCACTGTCACTGCCCCTGACGGCCCTCCCACTGTGTGGAGAAAACGCTGCACTCCTACCGACGTCTGCTGCTGCCCAGGCCGACGCCCACTGCACCACGCGACCTGGCCTTGGAGCCACCGCCACAGCCCCAGGGCCACATCCGGCCTGGGAAGGAGGTGGCCTCCGCATGTCCTCTCCTTGCCTTTTTCCTACTTCCTGCTTCAGATTGCAGGGCCAGGCCTCTGCACCGGGAATAATGACATGACATGCTTCTCAGAAAGCTCATTTTCTGAAGGCATTTCCTATTGAGTTCCTTCCTTACCGGAGCCCCTCCCAGGCTCCAAAAAGAGAAAGTATTTGAAAGAAAGACAGAGAGAGAGAAAGAAAATAAATAAATAGTCTTTTTCTGACCTCAGACTGGGAAGAGCCTTCTCGCCACCTTGACTGGTACACCTGCAGCCTGGCACCCTCAGGGACGAGCTGCCCCACCAATGTTTCCCAAAGCCATGGTCTGAGGACCACCTGCAAAATCTAACCAGCTAAACTCCTCTCCAATCCTCCCTCACCACCTTATGGGATCAGTGAAAAAGGTGTTTCTCTTCAGGAAATTGTCTGCTGTGAATAGCTGTGTCTCGGGACTGAAAGAACCACTTCCCACTTTCTCTTAAAAGTCTGAGCATTTTCTTCCTCCTGCTGCAGCCCCCCAATACCCCCACTTCCCACCGAGCAGGGTTTGAGTAAGAGCCAGGTCATCCGTCTGATGACCTGGAACTTGAACTACAGTTCCTTATGCATTGGGTGGCTTTGACGGAGGCACTTCACCTCTCAGGAGCAATGTTCTCATTTGGAATAAGAGTAATCTGTCTGAGTTGCCTAGGGCTGCCATACAAATGACCATAAATCCATGGTTTCAAAGAACTGTCATTTATTCTTTTGCAGTGCGTGAGGCCCAGTGTCCTAAATCAAAATATTAGCAGATCCATGCTTCCCCTGATGTATACAGATTGTCCTTAGCTTATGATGGGTTTTGTCCTGATAAAGCCATTGTAAACCAGAATCACTGCAAGTTGAAAATGCATTTAATATACCTAAGCTTTGGAACATCACAGCTTAGTCTGGCCTGCCTTATAGATGCCCAGAACATTACACTGGCTTAGATAAAATCATCTAACACAATGCCTATTTTATTAGTACTGGGCCATGGATATAGCTCAGCAGCACAAGCACCTGCCTGGCAAGCGCAAACTCCTGAGTTCAATTCCCTTCCCTAGTACCAAGAAAAAAAAGAGTAAATGAAAAAGATTGTTAAGCCGGGCATGGTGGCGCACAACTGTAATCCCAGCACTCAGGAGGTTGAGGCAGGAAGATCACTGCAAGTTCAAGACCAGCCTGGGCTACAAAGCGAGCTTGAGGCCAGCCTGAACTACATAGTGAGACCCTGTTTGAAAAAAAAAAAAAAAGACAAAAAAATATATATATATAATAAAGTACTAAGTAACTCATGTAATTTGCAAAATACTGTACTGGCAGTTAAAAAGAGACTGGTTATACGGGTATGACTTGGCAGTACAGTAAGCCGGAAAAAATATAAAGTTGGACCGTCTTAAGCTGGAGACCACCTGTATAGGAAGGAGTCCTTCCTGGCCTATTCTATCATCTGGCTCCCTGGAACTGGGTCACATCTCTCTAGTCTCTGTCTCTACCTCTAGCTTTACATGGCCTTCTTTTCTTCCTGTGAGTCTCTGTCTGTCTGTCTGTCTGTGCAAGACAGGGTCCTCCTATGTAGTCCAGGCTGTCTTTGAGCTCACTATATAGCCCAGGCTCAGAACATGATCCTCCTGCCTCAGCCTCCTGAGTGCCAGGATTACAGGCATACACCCAGTTTTCTATGTGTCTCTTCTAAGGACACTTGTCATTGGACTTAAGGCCTGCTGGATAATCCAGGATGATCTCATCTCAAAAGCCTTAATTCAGTGACATCTGCAAAGACCCTTTTCCAAATAAAGACATACGCATAGATTCGGGGGGTCAGGATGTAGACCTATCTTTTTAGGTCCACATGTGGACTGCACATGCTACAACTACCTCCTTCACAGGGCTGTGGTGTGGCTGAAGTGAGACCAGGAGCCGAAGACCCTAGCAAGCGTCAGACCCAGAGCGCACCCTACAAGATACAGACGCAGCACCTTTCCTCTTTCCCTGCTCCCTCTGCTCCCCAGTGCCCACTTCTTGTTACCTTCCTTAGAAGCTGGCCTCAAGCTGGCTGCATATGGTTCGCCCAAGGCCATTAATGGTCATGTAGCCATCGGTAAGCAACCTTGACTCCATAAAACTCTCCTTCCATACACAGACCCATCTGTTTGTTTGTTTGTTTGCTTGTTTGTTTTTGAGACAGGGTCTCGCTATGCAGTTCAGGCTGGCCTTGAGTTCCCTTTGTAGCCCAGGCTGGTCTTAAACTCGAAACCATCTTCCTGCCTCAGCCTCCCAAGTGCTGGGATTACAGGCATGTGCCACCATGCCCAGCACACAGAGCCATCTGACTCAGACCAAGAGGCCAGACAAGAAGGAATGGCAGGGTCTCTCAAATAACCAACCAAGTCCAACTGCCATAGAGAATGGCCTAGGCAAGCCCAGCTCTCCCTGGGCCACTGCAGTGAGTTTCTGTAGACCTGTGAGTATCTGTGTGTTCGTATGCACACACATGGGGACTGGGTGGGGTGGGATGAAAAAGGTCCTTGTGTCCAAGATGACTTGAGTCTGATTCTCCCACTTCTGGGCTACATAAACTTTTGTCAGTCATTTCCTATCCCTCAGCCCCATCGTGGGTGGATGTCAGATGGCTTCCGTGATCGAGGAGCTTAGAGTTTTACAAATAACTACATTCTCTGCCAGTCAGGGCACAGGTGGAGCCCGGTATGGCAAGGCCAGGCTGTGTGCCTAAGGTCTCAGAGCATCTCCAAATCCTTTCACATAGGCTGTGATTTTCCTAGCGAAAGGGTAGTTGGTTCATTCACTCTTTTATTCACTCAACAAACATCATTAAGCCCCTTCATGAGTCAGGGTTATCTATACCCTTGGGACACAAGTCAAACAAGACCTGGCCCCTGCATAAAGGAACGCACTAAGCAGTGAAGGAGACAGCACATCAAAAGATCACTAGGGTCTGGCCAGTACTGCTAAGGGGTCAGAGCAGAAGGAGGAGGCTGGCCCTGGGAGGGAACACCTCCAAGGCTGCTGAGAGGAAACACTACCTGGACCTTGCGGGAGAAGCTGACCTGGCACCAGGGCATTCTCAGCAGAGAAAGATGCAGGACTCAAGAGCCGGGGACTGCAGAGCTTCACAGTGTCCTCTGAGGGAATGGGGAGAAGTTCACTGTGGGCAGGTGGTGAGACCAGAGAGGCAGGTCTGGTCAGAAGCAGAAGGGTCACACGGCCAAGCCAGGCAGTGTACACAACGAGAGCCAGAGACACAATCAGATCTGCCTCTGGCCACAGCGCCCAGCAGGCCACATCCACTTCCTCAGGAGCAGGTTAGAAATACAGAGCTGCAGGCCCTATGGCGCCCTGCACTGGATCTCTGCACGGGAGCTCTGAGCACGGGTACCCAGGTGCCTGTGCTATGCTGAGCTCTTCAGGTACCCTGCAGCGAGGTGGAGATTCCAGAGCATCAGCGTGGGATTCCAGGAGCGCTTGCTTCGTTCATGGCAGGCCCCAGGCCACATTCTCACCACGCCTTAGCTTATTTCCTCCGCACAGCCATCTTCATAACCACCCTATCAGGCGGCTACATCATTCATTTGTACATGAGGAAACTGAGGCACACAGAGGAAAAGTAACTCACTTGAGGACATGCAGCTACCACTGTAAGTAGTAAATCTGGGATTTCAGCTCTGGAGGTGAGACCCGCAAGCCGATACTTTCAGACAGACCGTATGCACGAGGGGTGATCACAGTTTCCTGCCAGGGGATGGAGACGAACAGGTTGTGCTGGATATAAGCAGCAAGAGCGGCTGACCTTACTATTTCTGGGAAGGGAGCAAGAAGGGACGAGGGGACCCGAGATTCTGGGGTGGAGGAGTGGAGACACTGGTGATGACCTAACAACGCACAGATAGCAAGAGAAGACTGGGAAGACACAGACTTCCCACTGGGATTTGCAGTGTGTTCAGGAGTCACCACAGACAGAAAATATGCCGAGAAGAACTAGGAAAGAAAGGTTCTTATCTATCACTTGGAGGAGCACAGGCGTAAGTATCCTGGGTAAGATAAAAAAAAATATTTGACTCAGACGACTACAGCCTAAGAGTATCAACTATCAGGGGCGTCATCATAGGCTTTAAAAACGTGCAGGGCCAGGGTGTGGAAGTGCATGCCTGTAATCCCAGCACTCAGGAAGCTGAGGCAGGAGGATTGCTGCAAATTCAAGACCAGCCTGCGCTACAAAGTGAGGTCACAGCCGGCCTGAACTGCACAGCGAGACCTTGTCTCAAAAAGGCAAAAAATAAGATTAAATTTTAAAAAGTGTGCAGGGAGGGCTGCAGCTTGGGGACACTGAGCAACAGTGCGAGGAGCCCAAGTCTTTGGAGCTAGTCTCATTTCTCTGAGGTTATACAAACTTGGCCTCCATGTGACCTTTCTCTGGGTCTCTGAAAGGAAAAAGGAAAAAAACCTGCTCTTGTGGCAAAGAGGTGACAGACACCTGCATAAGGCAGACTCTAAAGTTTCTGAAATGTCCCAAAGCAAGGACCCAGGCACTGGTCCCCCTGCCCTCAAGAACACACAGTTTTGGTTCCTAGTTGGGCAAAGCTGGGCATAAATCATTCTTTGCAAAGGCGTGGTGGGCTCCTTTGCTCGGAGGGGCTCACACCCTTGCCCAGCATCATCCTGGTTTGCCGGAGAAAGCCTGGAACAAGTGAGGTTTGGCCTCCAAAGCGAAGACACGGCGCGCTCCTGACGGAGCTGCTACTGACTGCAAGCTCCGGTGCACTGCAGGCTGCCGGAGAGCACGAGCTGGGCCGGACGTGTGCGCGCACACGCAAATCACTGCAACGTGTAGTTCTAACCCCAAAAGGGGGACAGGCAGAGGATTTCGAAAAGAAAGTTCCAGCAAACCCAAAGGAGAGGCTCCAGAGCTTCACTCGTTCCCTGTAGGTTAGTCAGGGCGCGGAATCCTTTGGGTGCTTCAAAAATAAGAACAAGATACAAAAATGTAAAAATAAATAAATAAAAAGTATGAGCGGCTTTAGAAATAGAAATCATCTGATGTGGTCTCTCTCCTTTTAATAAGGGAGAGAGGAGGAAAGAGAAAAGAGAGGAAAGGAAAGGGAAAGTAAGGGAAGGGAAAGGAGAAGAGGAGAGAGAGGCCTCAGGAGCGCGCGGGGCGTCCGCGAGATCCCGGCTCCCTACCGGAGAGCCCAGCCACTTTCCGCCGCGGCGGCGGGGCTCGGAGCTTTTAAGGGTTTCTAATCCTGGAAGGCTGTCTGACATCACCCCGCTTCTTGTCGGCTGATGTTTCGTACAAGCCTCTCATTTCCTCAGTGCTTTCAGAGCCGCCAATTACTGCCACAATCTCGTGTTTATGTTTTCTCTCTCTCTCCAGCCCGGCTGGCCCTCCGCCCGCCTGGGAAGCTCTGCTCCCCCCGCCCACGCGCACAGCCCGGAGGGGGTGGGTGGGGGGAGCGGGCGGGGGGGCCTGGATCGGGCACTGAAGAGAAAGGGAGGGGTCCCCCTTAATTTTTTTTCATTGACTTCAGCACCATGTGATCAGGAAGTCTGGCCTCCCTCCATTTCCCCTCCCGACTAAAGGGAAACATTGTGAAGCGGCCGCCTGGGCCACTGGTGGGATGGCCTTCGCTGCCTGACGTAGGGAGATAAAAATAACCGGCATATTTAAGGCCCGCGCAGGAATCCCGGCGCTCACAGGCGGCCTGGTCAGTCCCCGAGACCGCCCGGCTGCGCAGCCTGCCTAGAGGCTCCGCGCTGCGCTGCCGCAGCTGCGCACTGTGGCCAGAGAGTGCAGCTAGCGCCACTGATCGCGACCTCAACCTTGACCCTCACCTTGACCCTGGGCCTCGAAGCAGGCCTACTAGAGCCTAGGAAAGCCCCTGGGTCAGGGGGCCACGGCTGCTTGGCCTGCGTTCTGTGTCCTGCCTCCCCACAGATAAGAAGGGAGACGCGGGCCAATGTGGGGCATATGCTGAGGGCATTGTTGCAGAGCCTCTGTCTCAGGAAGGTGACAGCAAACTGCCCCTAAAAAGTCAGCCTGCTTCCAGCCAAATCCCCAGCGGGAAGGGACCACACTGTGTACAAATGCTCAAGTCAAGTTCCCCTCCCCACCCCTTTCCCACTTGGGGCTGCGTTCGCAAGGACTGGCAAGTCTGTGGCTGGCTGGAGACAAGAAGCATTTCCCAAGGCCACGTTCACCCCAGAGCGCGGAGGAAATCCAGACAAAAACCTGGTACTTTCAGACGCTGCTGATTTCCCAGTAACCTGCAGTCCAGACAATGCCCTGACAGGTTCCCTCCAGCCCCTCACCACTACCACGCCTTGAGGGATCCAGGGACCTAGAAAACAGAAGTGCTCCTTGTGTCCCCAGTGAGCTCATACCCCAGGATCTCAGGGACAAAACCTATTGTCAACCATAATTTACCTGGACTGGCACCGATGCATCCCCACATTCGTCCTCATTTAAATTTCCACTTATCCCCACAGGAAGTTCTGCTCTTATTTTACACAAAGGGAAACTGAGGCTCAAGGAGACGAAACAAGGCTTCCCCTGCCACTCAGTGGCCTCCCTCCCTGGCATCTACCGTGCCACGCTGATTTCTCCTTCTGGAAACCACCTCCTTTTCACTCTTCCCCCTTCATAAATAAAGTGAATGCCCGGCACAAACAAGTGAGCTTTCCACTGACCTGTGGGATTTCAGTGTTGCCCTTGCTCTGGGCCACAAAGAAATTTTTACTTACCATTAATAATGGGAAATCTCCCTACCTTCTGATTTCTAAAATAACAAGACACTTCAAATTTTCTGGCAGAGCTTTTCACCTAAAAGCCAGCTGTGCTGGTGGAAAATGAATGGATGCTCACCCCTAATTCTTTTCGTATTACAGAGATGACAAATAGCTACTTATCTGAGTGGAAGAGGCAGAGAACTCACTTAAAGAGATCTGGGGATTTACCAGCCCCGAGGATGGAGACTTCAGGCTCTAGAGTACATTTTCCTGAATGCCCAGCACCTAGCACAATGTCTAACAAAGCACTCAACCCGTAATCGTTGGGCTGTGTGAACAGGCAGGTCGTGGAAGTGAGGGACAACACTTCAGGTCATGTCTGTTGGTCATGTCTTTGGTGACCATGAAGGCAAAATCTCCTCTGGTCCTTAGATCAGCTCTGGTGACGTTATTACCCCTGCTGTGCACATAGGGAAATTGTGGAACAGAAAGAATTTTGATGCGGGTAACACAGCTAGAAAGTGTAAGTATGGGACTTGAACACGGGTACTCTGCCTCTTATAGCCAAGTCCTTAACTACTAGGCTAAATCCCGAAAGGTGGCCAGAAGATATCAAAGAAAGAGACACCCATTTACTAAGTACCTCCTTAATTCATGTTCCATGCGTCTTCCTGGAAAGGGGCACATCCATCACGGGCCTCGGGACTCCAAGGAGGCCAGTCAGGAAGCAAGAATAGGCTGCAATCCCCTTGAAGGCAGCCGTGGCCCCCCTCAACTCCTCACACCCCATCACACAAATGTCTGTTGCGTTGCTGCCCAAGAGAAGCCTGCGATGACCACGGCTACCTCCAGCACATTTAGCCCTCTTCCCTGTCCCCCCACTGGACACGGCTCATGACCGCAATAAACCACCTGTCATGCAGTAGCAGAGCTCCCTGCTTACCTGCCTGCTCTCCCACTGGTCTGAGGGCACCCTGAGGGCCGAACCTCCCTCGGTATAAGCTCCGGGGAGAGGTGACCCTTCACTAAATGACGTTGCCCCCCTTCTGAATGATGAATGAATACAATGCATGAAATGTTCCCAAGCCTCCTTATCAAGCAGTACAGGCCCCTTATCACCACCACACTGACTTTCTCTCTCAGCACCCTATTCTGTTCCCCTTAGAGTTTATCACAGTTTTCAACTTAATCTGTGTCCGTTTGCTCTACCCACGAATGCAAGGACTACCTCCACTCCCACACACCGTATCCCCACATCTGCTGAAGCGCCACGCCCACCGCAGACACTCAGCGGAGACTTGTGAGATGCACGAGCGAATGAACGAATCCATGAATCCATGAATCCCTGAAGCAGGACCTACCTTTCTATTTACAATAAGTTTATTCCAAAGGCAGTTCGAACTGCAAAGCCACTGGAATGCATGTCATCCCCAGATTGTATTCATAAAGTTAAGTGCTTTGGGTTTGGTGACCACTTCAAGTCCAAGACTCATCCATATTGATGATAAAAAGACTTGAAAGGGGGCCCCTGAATGAGGCCCTTCTTCTCTTACACTGTGGGCTCCAGTGACCACTATCGTGAGCACTACACACAGACTCCCTTTATGTCCCTGTTTTCATAGCTTGGGTAACTTGCCAACGAGTGATCCTTTTGGGCTGAAATTTTCCATGCTGGGTCTTGGCAAAAGGTGAATTTTGGGGAAAAGTTTAAATAAAATCCCTTCAGCCATTTTTTAGTTTGATGAGGATGAAAAAAAAAATACATTTTTTTTCCTTGCTTTTAATTAAAGACAATTTTAGGACACAGGAAACGCCAATTCAGTCGAACTTTGAAAAATTGAAACTCAGATCTAATTCCATCGAAAGGAACTGTGGGGATTACTTTAGACTCCAAACAATTTTTAATTAAAAAAGAAAAATTTAAATGTAATTGGAAAATCTCTTTGCAGCCTTAGCAATCACAACATTTTCTTCTTTCTCTTGGGCTATGTAAGACTTTCTGTGATTCTAACAAATCACAAAGGCTCAGAGCTGTTTAGAAAAGATTATAAAACTTGGATTTCAGCTTTCATGCCATGACATGTGATATTATTTCCCTCTTTCTTTTGTCTCAGGAATCTTTCTTCAACACTGTACCAGGAATATATGATTTGAACGATGGTCACAGAAAACAGCAAAGCTAAGGTTCCAGGAATGAAAGGACCACTCCTTCAAAGCTAAACACACACCCTGCTTTCCAAAGTCTTAGACAAATGCTAACCAAAATATTTTATCTTATATTGGACTTTCTCAATACTCACATCAGTATCAGAGTCTTGCTCTCTTATTCACTGGTAACTTCCTTAGAATAGTCACGTTCTCTTTTTTGCCACAAAATTGTTTTCAAAAAGCAATGCTAGACTGAGAAGTCAGAAAAATCTGGGTTTGACTCTCTGTTCTGATGTTGACCAGGCAAACACCTCAACCACTCTAAAGCTGTTTGCTCGCCTGTGAAATAGAGATAATGATTCTGACTTAGTGGTTGTCGTGAGGATTAATTCAGGCCAAGTCCTCTCTCCAATAGTGTGTGAACAAAACCTAGTTCTCAATCAACAGCGGTGTGTGTGTGTGTGTGTGTGTGTGTGTGAGTGTGTGTGTGTGTCACTTGCGTGCATTTCTACCTCAGTCTCTCCTGGTAGCGAGCCCAGTTCAGGCACACAGCGGAAGGGAATCAGAGGAGTGCTGGCTGTATGTTTCCTTCTCTGCTGCCTCGTTTCAGTGATGCCCGCTCACGCTGTCTTTTTGCTTGTTTTTTCCCCTACTGGAAGAATCTTTTCCATCTTTGTAACACCAGGATGTAGCTGGGTAAATGAATGGATGAATAAACTGTGAAAGCCTTCTACTTCATGACGGGATCCAGGATCAGAAGTCTGAATCTTGGCTCTCATTTTCAAGCAAGTTTCATTTTGACCCAGGTATCGTCTGAGAGTTGGGATTTGTTTGTAACGCACTTTTCTGTCTATCTTTTTGAGACAAGGTCTTGCTATGCAGTTCAGGTTGGCCTTGAACTCATTTTGTAGTCCAGGCTGGCCTTAAATTTGCAGCAATCCTCCTGCCTCAGCCTCCTAAGTGCTAGGATTACAGGCATGCGCCACCACGCCCAGCTTTGCAAAGCACATTTATATTGATGCCTGTGTATTCAAAATCCACTACATCTCAAATTATCTATTTTCATGCAGTTTTATTTAGCAGTAAGCAGGCAGATCTTCAAGTCCTTTGTCGAGCCAAAAACTGCCACTATTCAAATTTCCCACTACCCAGCCAAACAACTGCTCCAAAAGAAAACACTACAGGAATTTTTTTCATTAAAGGGAGAGGGGAAAGGATCCAGTTTAAACCAGTACACCTCCACCTCTTCTGAATAAAGTAAATCTGGTTGGTCTACTTTCCTTCTGCAAGTTTGGCCAGGCCTCTTGTCTCTTCTGTGATAGCTACATTTAAAAAAAAATTCAGAATGACTGAGTTCCAACTATGCGCTGTTTCTTTTAGCGCATTTTATATCATTTCACCCTCATCTCATTTTACAGATGAGAAACAGGCCCAGAAAGGTCAGGGAGCATCTTCCGTGACACATCTAAAAGTTGCCACCTCATTTCAAGAGCACTTTTAAGTCACACGTTTTCTCCAATCTTCCCCACACCCTCACAACCACCCAGCACTCCCACATGTGCACACTTAACTGATTACACTTTACAGAGGGGTCAGGCCTAGAAGTCTATGTGCTGAAACAAACAGGGCACGAGTATCATTCGGGAAGAATAAACACTGAAGGTGCAGCAGGGCTGACGCTGGGGGAACGGAGGGGATACCTGTGAGCAGGAAAGGAGTGCTCAGGACCTTTCAGATGCATTTGGTCAGGTCTTATCTCCTAAGTTGGATGGCGTTTATACAGATGTGTCCATCTTGGACCTTATGAGTGTTTATTTGTCATAAATGTGCCATAATACGTTTTTAACATCTCCTGGTGCTTACTGAGTTCTTGCCACTCACAAACACCCATGCTGACACACATGAGCACAGTCCCACTCAGCACATATTCAGCCCCTGATCAGCACACACAAGATCTGACACACATTCACACACACAGACGTGCACACACATGCTGAGTCACAAGAGCCATATACATGCTCACACTCACCCCCACACCCCCATACGCGCACCACCACCACCATCCCCGGCAGCCCCAGCCTCTGACCACCACATCTCTTCTTCACTCAAGAGCAACAGGGTCAGACACAGTGACCCTGCACCTGGGTCAGGGTTTGACCAGCTAAGTGATGGGATCAGCTGGAAGCAGGCAGAGTTAGAGGTGCAGAACCCAGTTTAAAGAGCAGCCACCACCAGATGCCACCAAGGGCCAGAGTGTGGCTGCAGAGTGTGGCTGCAGACCAGGTAGATGTTCTCCAGCCGTGCACTCATCGGGAAGAGACAGAGTTAAGGAGCAGAGGGAAGTCTCTGGTCTTTCACAGTTCAGGGTGGGAAGCTGTAACTTGTGTGGGAAACAACCTCCTCAGAAACCATAGCAACACCCATTTGGCGGCTCTGGATTGGCCCCTGACCAGACATTTATTAAGCAGCTTCATGAGCTGTGGTCTCCAGAAGAACAATACCAAACTGATCAAATGTTAATAGCTTCAATCTGTTCCTCCTCCCAGAACTCCCACCTCCTCCCCCTCTCCACAGCCAGCAGTGTTGCTTCCCAGCCTGGCTGGAACCTGCCTCTGCTGCTGCCCCAGAGCCTTAAGCAGGAGGCCAGGGCCACTGCAAGCCACATGCAGGTGACCTGGGCACAGAGATGAAAGGGGAGTCAAATAGGGGATCATTCAGGCCTCAGTGGAGCCATTTGTAGGTTAAACTGCCCCAGTGGGAACATCTTCAAGATCATCTCACTGAACAGCTCTCAGTCTGGCTGCATTTCAGAATTACCTGGTGAATTAAAAACACACCAATGTCTGGGACCCACTCTAGTCCAGTTACATCTGAACTTGTAGGGAATGGACCTGATCACTTGTAATTTTTAAAGCTTCTCAGACTAGCTAATGTGCAGCCAAGACTTGGCCCACTGAGAGATTCCAACTTCCTGTGGATGGGGGACCTTGGGAGGGACTGGGATTTACTGGCACCACCCAGCAGGCGAGGCACCATGCACAGAATGGAACCCAGGCACCTAATCCCAAGCTAAAGGTCTATCCACATCCTCAGGATACGGACTCCAAGTGAGTCTTTTTGTTTGGTGTTTATTTTTTTGAGCCAGCATTTCTTTATGCAGTCCACGCTGGCCTTTAGCAGTGTAGCCCAGGCTGGCTTCAAACTCAGACCCTCCTGCCTTGGTCACTCAAGTCCTGGGGTTACAAGTGTACACCACCAGGCCAGAAAGGTGAGCCTTAGAATAGCTCCATCTACCTCGCCTTGACTTGCCACAAGTCTTGTTCTTTCCCAGAAATGGGTGAGAGGGAGAAAAGATGGATCCAAGGAAGCTGCAAGAGAATGCAGAGCTGGGCGTGGAGGCGCACTTCTATAATCCCTTCACTTGGGAGGCTGGGGCAGGAGCATCGCTGTGAGTTTGAGGCCAACCTGATCTACATAGTAAGTTCAAGACCAGTCTGTACTACAAAGCACGACCCTGTCTCAAAAAAGCAAAAAAAAAGAACATAGAATGTTTTGTTTTGTTTTGGTGGTACCCAAAACGAGTGAACCCAGGGTCTTCTTACTGAGCTACATTCCCAAGCCCCCCTCTTTTTTTTTAGATAAGTTTTGCTAAGTTGCCCCAGCTAGGCTCAAACTTTTGATCCTCCTGTCTTCGCCTCCCAGAGTCTTGTACATGTGTGTGCCGCCTCATCTGGCTAGGAGAACAAAGTTTTAACAAAAATATAAGGATGAAAGATACAGGAAATCATAACAATTGCACTGATGGATTTCTAAAGTCACCGTGGCTGAAGGAGTGAGCCTGGCTAACTGTAGGACTCATCACTCAGGTTCCCAAACTCGCAAGACAAAACCTGGGAGACATCTTCCAGTCTTCAGGCTTGATCACTGCCCTACGCAGAGCATCTCCAATTGGTGAAGAGGACCTCGCTGCATCTGGGAAAAGCTGAGTGGTCCTCCAGTTTACCCCACTGACCTCTGTCCCTCTGTCACTTCAGATCCCTCAAGGGCATCCCCTTCACCGGTCACCCCGTGGCAGGGGGTCTCTAACCCATCCTCCAGAGAGCCACCCAATGTTCTCCTTAGAAAAGCCCCACAAACAGCCCCTCCCTGCACACTGCCATGCCCCCATACTGGGCTAGGTGGGGACTTGCAGACGAGCACGGCTCCGATAGAGGGCAAGTTACAAGTTACAAGATGAGAAGATGCTTGCTGACCAATCATGTGACTGCACCTGTGAGACAGCTAGAGGGAGTGGCTGAGAGAGCGGGTAATGGGGACAGATGTTGGGCTCAGCGTCTTCTGAGCCAAGGATGGGACATTCCGTCTGTTATCTGAAGAGTGAAAGGACTGAAGAGAAAGGAGAGGAAGAGTGCTCGGGACATAGCAGACACAAACGGCACACAAATGCACAAACGGAAGTAAACGTGCAACCTGGGACCCAGAGAGTGAGGAGAGAAGGGACAGGATGAGACGTGTGTCAGGGCACATAGGAATCACAGAAGAGCTTGTGGGTTTGGGTTTCCCTTTGCGGTTGTACTAGAGGGACCAGCCAAGTGTGCCTTTTCCCAGACTGAGGGGTCTCCCGGGGCGAGGTTAGGACTTAGAGAGCAGCTGTGTGGAGGCATCATGGGAGAGTCACATGACCAAGGATGGACCTCAGGCTCTGAGCTGCGCGGCTGGCTGTGAGACTGTGGCCCTCCCTGAAGGGTACTGGGATTGGAGGGGCAGTGACAGACTCAGTGGTTGAGGCTGGGCAGTGAAGGAGACCACCCAGTAGAGCGGCTCACTGGGCCTCTTCTGGGCTTTCTTTGCAGAAGGACAGAGCTGGAAGCTATGAGCAAAGGGGCCGTGACTGGATAATGGGAATACAGTGGGCAACCTAGAGATAATGTGGAAAAAAGTGGATAGGAGGACCTATATCCCAGCCTTGAGGAATTCCATTATATAAACATCTAGCAGGCAAGGGAAAACTCAGTAACAGAAGATGAGGAGAAAAAGTAGCGGAGGCTGCAGTAGCAAAGCCATGAGTCTGTGGGGCCTTAAAGCATGAAAAGGCTGGGCACAGTGGTATACTCAGGAAGCCGAGGCAGGAGGATCGCTGTGAGTTCAAGGCCAGCCTGAACTGCATAGTGAAACTCTTGTCTCAAAAAGACCAAAAAAAAGCGTAAGAAACAAGTGGCTAGAAGAACTGAATGGTCCAGCAAGTCCAATGCAACTGGAAAATCTAGTCAAGTGACTCGGAAATTCCTACTGACTTAGGAATGTGGAGGTCATGATGACCTTGTGAAGCAGTAGGGTAGAGGTAGATGGAAGAGCGTGTGGGAGGTAAGGAAATCCAGTCAATGCACAGCACAGAACAGATAGTTGAGAAATTTGGCTGGAAAGGGAACTGGGGTGCGTGAGCTGGGAGACACGAACTAGAAGGAAGTTTTGCTGTGATTGAAAGATCTAGCCACAGTTAATTGTGAGGAGGAGGATCCAGTGAAGAGGAAGAATTGGCCCAGAGAGAAACAAGAAGGGTGCTTCCCCACTCCCACAACGCACCATACAGTGCAGTCTCTGCCCACAGCTCCGCTGAACACACCAGGCATTCTTTGCCTGACAGGTGCTTCCCCTTGACCATGATGACTCTCTCTGGGATCAAAGGCTGACCCGGGAAGCCTTCCCTCCCCTACACTCTATGTCCCGCACAAACACCTCCAGCACAGAGCTCGGATCTGTCTGGTTTCCCTGTTATCTGTCCCACTGAATGGTAAACTCATCAAAAGTAAGAAACTCATCTTATGCCAGGCATGATGGTACATGCTTGAATCCCAGCACTCTGAGAGGTTGAGGCAGGAGGACCACAAATTCAAGCCCAGCCTGGGCAACTGAGCAACTTACAGAGCCCTGTCTCAAAATGAAAGGGGCTGGGTAGTACAGTAAGGAAGCCCGGGGTTCAATCACCAGTACAACAAGGAGACAGAGAGGAGAGAAAAAGGAAGAGAGGAAGGGAGGGAAAGAAGGAGGGAGGAAGGAATGATGGAAGGCAGGGAGGAAAGGAGGGACAGAGGGACGGAGGGAAGCAAAGAAGGAAGGACGCAAAGCTCACTTTAAATCCTAGGCCCGCGGAGCACTGGCTGGCCTGGAGTACCTGCTCAGCAAATGTGCAGAATGAAGCCCTGAATAGACACTGTTACTAATGAGCGATGAGCTAGAAGATATGGGGGCCAACGTGAGGACTGCGTGGCTTGGCCTAAGGGGTGACCTCTGCTCCCTAACACAGCTGGATTCCTGGATCCCCACAAGAGGGCAGGGGCAGGGGGCAGGGTGGGGTGGACTCCTCACCCAGAGATCGCATTCTTCCCTCCATTGTTCCAAGGGCTGTGGAAAGTACAGCCTCCACCGAAGCCCATGTGCTTCCCCCTCCTCCTCTCCCGCAGCAGGGAGGGAACAGATGGGCGTAATTTATGCCCACGCCCTTCCCTTGCAGCCCTGGCACAGGGGAGAGGGGATACAGAGGCAGAGACCCACCCAGGTTCCACAGGCTTCTTTCAGCATCTAGGCAAGGGAGCCACAGCAGGGGCTGGCAGGGTCAGGCTGGGAGCAAGAGAGGACAGGCGGGACGAGGGGAAAGGAGGCAGCCGCCCCCTGGGAGTGCCCTTGGCATTCCAGCCACATGTCCACGGGGCGCACACTGTCGGCACTGCTCTGAGGAGCAGACTCTTGCACCTGCTTCAAACACTGGACAGTGAGACTCAGAAAGGTGAAGGAAGCGCTCCAAGGTCACCCAGCTGGTGACACGGTGCAGGGCCAGGATTCCAACCTGGGTCTAGCTGGCAGGAGACACTGTCCTTTTCACCAGGCCCCGCAGCAGGGGCAGGGCACGTCATGTCTTGAGCCTCCCTCTCATGGGTCATCTGGAGCGACAGCAGAAGGACCCCGGAGGCACAGGCTTCTTGCTAAGAAGGACAAGGCTGTGTGGGGAACACCCCCCAGAGAGAGGGAGCGGGGCTGGGGGAGACTGAAGATGGCAGGGCGCGCCCCTCTGATGGCCAGCTGGTTGGCGCTCGGCAGAGGAGCAGCAGGCCAAGGTGGAGGAAGGGCTGAGGTGGTGCTCTGAGCGGCGCTGAGCTCTGGATCCCTGAAGCTTATCTCTCCTCTCCCTCTGACCTCTTCATTCATGGCAATGGAGGCACAGGGACTCACGGGCTGGGGGTCAGGCAGGCCTGGGGGGCTGGGCCCAGAGCCTCCTGTGCCAGTTCTGTGCCCGTGGGCATGTCACCTGACTTCCTGAGCCTGCTTTCCTTAGCCGTGAGGGATGCTTGTAAGGAGACGGGGAATCTGGCCTGCAGTTGTGTGTCCCTCGGCCTCACTTGGGGTCGCTGCACTTTGGTTTATTTGGTGCCATCAGATCATGGGTTGCTTGCACATACTGAGAGAAGGCGCCGAGCAGCACAGGCTCCAGCTTCTCTGAATAACCAGGTCCACTCCGCAGTCTGCATTGCTGCGGCTTAGAGTGGCCACACGCACTTCTGTCCCCCACTGTCCCACCATGGCCTCCCTGCCTCACGGATGTCACCTGCCCACAGGATGTGACATTTTCTGCCCCCGCTGTAAAAATCACTTTGATCGTAGCCCTGAATCTGCGAGCACTTTGTGAGCACTGGTCATCCACCTTCCCAGAACCCAGCACAAGGCCTGCCACCAAGTAGGCGCTCGGTCACCCGCCTCTACCGAATCCACAGATTGAATCCCTGCCCTGTGAGACCATGGAGATGAGCACTGAGGAAGCCGGGTGTGTTTGCTATGCTCACAACAACCCAGATCGGTTCTAGCAGCAGCCAGAGCACACACCTGAGCTGGGAAACCAAGGCACACAGGGCAGGAGCTTGCACAAAATCTCAAGATAAGGAGAGCCAAAGGCAGGATTCAAATACACCAACTGGGCTCCAGAACTGGTGAGAGCTCTAACCCAGGGTGTGTGAGGTGGAGAGCTCGAACTGAAGCTTGCCTGCCACCTGGTTTTTTAATTTTTTTTTTGCGGTACTGGGGATTGAACTCAGGACCCTGCGCTTGCTAGGCAAGTGCTTATTCCACTGAGCTATATCCCCAGCCCATGCCACCTGGTTTAGACATGAAGTTGTATTAGAGCGGCTCCTTTCACAGGACAGTGGCAGAGCTGAGTAGCCACAGCAAGGACCACAGCCCCTGAAAGGATCCACCCTCAACCTTTCACACAGATTTGCCCACACTTACTCTTTTTTTAATTTTTTTTTATTTTAAAGAGGAAAAAGATAAAACAAAACTTCAAAATAAGATAGTAGGAGGGTAACAATGGTTAACACACTGCATTGTTATCTTTAAGTTAGTTACTCAGAGTACAAGATATAGGCATTTAACTGTCCAAACAATATTAGCACAAGAGTTTCTTTTCAGTTTGAGACAGGGTCTCACTATGTAACTCAGGCTGCCCTTGAACTCACTATATAACCCACACTGACTTAGAACTCACAGCGATCCTTTGACCTTGAACTCAGAGATCCTTCTGCCTCAGCCACCCGAGTGCTGGGATTACAGGCATGCATCAGTTGACCCAGTAAAGTAAGATTCTGGGGGGTCTTTTTTTTTAGAGGGTTTAGGCAGGGTCTCACTATGCAGTCCAGGCGGGCCTTGAAGTCACAGGATTCTCCTGCCTCAGCCTCTAGGGTGCTGGGATTACAGATGTGCTTCACCATGCCCAACTGCCCACACTTGTTCTTAACTACAATCCCAGCATCCTACTTTGATTAGTTTTTTTTTTTTTTTTTGGTCTTTTTGAGACAGGGTCTCACTGTGCAGTTCAGGCTGGCCTTGAGCTTACTTTGTAACCCAGGCTTGTCTCGAACTCACAAAGGTCCTCCTGCTTCAATCTCCGGAGTGCTGGGATTACAGGCGTGCGCCACCACACCTGGCAAATTCATTGCTTTCATAAAATTTATACTGCAGGTAAAGGATACAATTTTTAATGTATTAAGAGGCATATCACAACAGAGATGACCTTCATAGTTCATACTGCATCCCCAGAGACTCTGAGAAAAGGTCAGTAAGCTGAGACCAGAGGGACAAGGATCCAGGCACAGAGAGCTAGGGAAGAGCCTCCTCTCAGGCCGAGGACCAGCTGAGGCAGAGGCCCTGGAGGAAAGGCCGGGTGGGGTTGGGGGTTCCAGGAACAAACAGGGAGCCGCAATCATAGAACCAGGCAGGACAGGTCCGTGGAGAACGTCCAGAAAATCCGTGACCGGCTGAGCTAACAGGCCTGGCAGAGACCTGAAGACCCCTCCTTCGACCTGACAGGACTCCCGCCGGAGAGTGAGTGCGCTTCCACCACGAGCCACCCTTCTGGGCTGGCGCGGGCCCAAGGCAGTAAAAGCCATGACGAAAAAGCCCTTGGCCACACACAGGGCAGCCTGAGACCTGACGACTGCCCCTGACGTGTGTGCTGGCGTGAGCTGGGAGGATCCTGACCCTCGAGAGCGGGAGAGCCCATGAGCCAGCTGCGTCCTGCTCCCGCCTGCCTGCGAGGCCTGCGCTCCCTCCTAGCCAGGCTGCCTCTCGAGCTCTGGGCCAGGAAAGGGAAGGCCAAGGAGAGGTAGCTGGTGTAGGGCGCAGAGGCCGGGGCAAAAGCCTCAGCTGCTTCAGTGCAGAGATGGAACCCGAGCAGGGTAGAAGCTGGGGAAGCAGAAGTAGAATAGCGCGTGCGTGAATGCGTGCGTGCGTGCGTGCATGCGTGGGGAGAGGGTCCTGAGGGGCAGGTGCTCACGGGGTCTCCTTGGGACGATCCCATCTCAGGCGAAGTCCGTCTACCCCACCCCCACACACACTGGGAAGAACACATCCACAGAGCTCATTTTGAGAGGGTCAGAGGAACTGGAATAATCGTGGGACGTTCTTAGCAAAGTACAGGGTACACAGGAGCCCTCTAAAACCTCCCAAATGCCTACCTTGATTCCCAGGGTTCAGCCCGGCACCCAACACAGCGAGAGCACGTACGACTCCAGGGAGCATCAGAGGGTGGCTTCTGTGGTCCAGGGTGTCCAACACACAGAGAAAGTCTGGCTCTTCGGGACAGAAGACTCCTGAGAAAGCCCAGGTCAACAAACAGTCCTATGATTTAGCGTCACTCACTCATTCACTCGGCAAAAGCTATGGAGTAGCTGCTCGGTGCTAGACCTACAGAAACACAGGAAATGCAGACATGGCCGAGCGGTGCCAGGGAGCTATCAGATCTCCTCAGTGGAAAGGGGTGGAGGGCGCACAGCACACAGGTAAACACCCACCGAAGGAGCGTTGGCGTGAGTGGCCATTTTCTCATGTGCTCTAGTCACGAACGCTGCTCACAACACTCACATACACAAAACAGCGCCTCAGTCCCAAAGCAAGTCCAGGCTGGAAGTGGTGGTACACGCCTGTATTCCCAGAACCCCGGAGGCTGAGGTAGGTGGATTGCTGCAAGTTCAAGGCCTGCCTGAACTAAAT